>UELV01174845.1:3036-28240 GCA_900490015.1 Megastigmus stigmatizans | reverse complement strand
TCATGGTACGGGGAAAGTCATCTAGTTTAACGTGAAACAAAAATTTTTCAGATACTGGCATTCTGAGGACCTCTACAACTGCAGCCGATTTATTACTTCATTTTTGGATGACTCGACGTCGGAGTGTATAACTCGGCTTATAGTCGATATTTTTTCATGAAATTTTGTGAGTTTACTTGTCAATAGTATCTAAATATATGCTTAAAATTTTAAAATATTTGACCGCATGATTTCTTTTGAATGAGTCCCGGAAAATCACCTCCATTTTCCGCCCGAGAAACTAGACTAGCCCCTTAAATTGCCTCCCGCACACTCGCAAAATTTCTTCCGTCGCGTTTCTATATACCTGTGATGAGGATCCGCGGCGGTTTGGCATTCCTATTGTAGAATCTGTTCTGCACCTTGTCGGTAGCCTCGACGCCAAACGCGGCGCCGCTGTTGAACTCCCTGGTGCGAAAGTTTCGTGCCAGTGTGCGCAGAAAGCCGCGTCCCAGCATCGCGAATCCGCTAAACTCCGCTCGGTGTGTGTATTATTCAGATATACGATGATGTTGCCGCGCAAGGTTTAATCGACGATGGAGAAGAGGTGATATGTATATATGCGACAGCTTGATCACCTTAAAGGTGTTTTATCGGCTTTCACTTATAGCCATCGATCCTCTTCGCGGTGCGATCTGTTGCGACGCCACGTGTTGGATTACTTCTCCGTCTGGAACTGGTTTTTTTTCTTCTTTTTTTTTGTGGCGGGATTCTATCTACGTGGAAAGTTTTTAGCGTTTGTTAATTATTGCTGAGATATTTGGATTGCTGATGAATGCATATAGATTTTACTATAAATTTTAGAAAAGACCGTGAGTGTTTTTAATTGAGCTATTATAAAATATTCATTGGATTATGAAGATGACGTAACGTTTTCAAACTTTTCTTAAGGTTATAAAAAAATCAATTCATTGACTATGTTAATTGGCATTAGTGAACAATTGTGTTTCCATATAAGAAAATTTATTTATTAAAAGCTTTATTTATCCTTTTTCCAAATTTGTTATTGTAAAATTATGAAATGAAAAACGTAAATAATTGTCAGTTTTCCTCCTTTTAATTACATAAAAAAATATTATTGATTTCCTTATGAGATTTTTTAAGCATCAACGTAGACAATCTAATTGGCTTTTACACCGTGGTTACGTTCAGTCATTGAAAGCCATTAATTAACCTTCGATATCTTTTTAAAAAATTAGCGTAATCAAACTAACGGTACAGAAAAGTACTTTTCATCCAATAATAAACTTTTGCTACATCAACTTAATGCTCGACCCTAAAAAAACCTTTCCACTTCATAAATCCTAAAATTCTTCCAATCACCTCCTCACCGCACCACAAAAATCCTCTTCACCAACGCACAATCCTTATTCCCCCCCTCGATAAATCAGAAAAACTCAACCGAAAAACTCGTACCTGTCCACGAAAAGTCGACACTTTATAGAAGACCAGAGCGAACGAGCGACAAGTGGGTGTCCGACTCGCCACTCGAATCCCGACTGATCGATTCGTTACACCGGTCGCGCGCTCGGCTACGTCTCACCGCAGACACCGAACTCCATCCACACGGCATATAGCCGCCGCGCAATTATGACTGATTATACGTTACTGTTGAACATTTTGAAAGAAGAAAAAAGGAAAAGAAAAACCAGTTGGGTATCCGAGATCTCTCTAGAGCGAGCGAGGAAACGTAACGCGCCGAGAGGCGAGCCTCCCGTTTACGACGAGAGTTGCCGATAGATATGCGGATGCTGCGAGCCGAGCTTGTTTTTCAACCGCTTCGTATGACTATATGTGCAGTTGAAGAAACTTTGTTATTCGGTCGCTGCTGCTGCGTTTACCTTTGGTACCTGTACGCGAGATCCGCATGTCCATTGGAACTATGCGTTATATATACGCCGCTTGCATAGTGATTGTTGTCGATAACAATTGCACGCATTATCATTTCAGAGAAAAATCGCGAAGGGATTATTGGTAAAAGAAAGCGCAACGCTTTTAAACTTTGTTCGAAAGGAAATAAATCAACGAGTTTTACATTTTGACGTCTTTACACGATGTTACGAGTAAAAGATTTATCAAAAGTTTATAGCCAGGATTGTAATCATAGATTTTTAGTCATAAAAGACGGGACTTTGCTATTTTTTTACCGATGAAATATGAATATGATTTTCGTTATTGTATAGAAGCTGGGATAGAAAATATATATACGGATAAAATAAATGAAACCGGTTTTCGAATAAGTAGAACGAAAAATTTGTCTCAAAATCTCATAACTCGAACTTTATTATACATAGAAAAGAAACTTTTATTACCCGTCTAAAAATATAATTTAATTATTAAAAACTAGTAAAAATATTTTTGATCAAATCACAGGAAATTCACGTAGATTCTGAACTCGATGAAACTCATCATTCACATATACTTTCAACGCGAAATATATTAATATCCAACTCGTGTACAAACTCTATATCGCAATTTTAATAACATCGCAACGCAGACCCTGTATATAAAAGAAAAACAACGGATTTTTTCACTCTAGAAAGTAATGTTTCGCGTTCGTACTTATTCGAGCACATTTTGCCTTTCGCTTTTCAAGCGATTATGTTGGAATACGTCTTTGTGTAATTATACACTAATCGCTACACTAAAACTAGTTTTGTCGCGAAGCAAAAAAACGTTGCGTGCAGGTGGCGGCGAGATTTTGGACAAATATAACTGAAAGCCGGCAAGTGAATTATTCATTGCGCGGGTAATAAATGTTTCTCGTTTAAATTGGACGGTTAGCACAGGTTTACAACGGCGTCGAATGCAAACGGATTTTATTAACCTTCGGGAAATATGTTAATCGCTCGCTGCAACCTTATCGATCCGTCTGTCTTTGATGAATCTCTCAATACGCATTCGATATTCTACAACGCAATGTTTGTTTACCATCATAGATAAGACGTAATGTTTTCAACAAGATCGTACGGCTACTTGGCATCGATGAGGAGGCAAACATAATTTCAATTGACGTGCATTCCTAAACTCTCCGAGACTCGCACGTGTACTTATTTTTTGTAGGATCGAATACGTCAGAGCGGCGCTTAACCGGTTTTCGACTCCGACATTATACACATATTCCTGTCTCGGTCGAATAAATCATTGGGTGCTTAGAGTTGCGAGTACTAGACGATATAGGATCGGAGGCTTGGCAGCCCACGTGGCCAATGCCATTGGTCCGCCGAAAATCATGCGAGATATCGAAACCGGTTCATCGTCTTTTGCGTCTGCTCTGTGCGCCTATAGCTTTTAGTCTGTGTCGAATACCTAGACTTTTGATCGTTGCTTATAGTTAATCATTTATAAATTTGGTCCGTCATTTCGTTGCGAGGAATCCAATGTATAAATTAAAATTTTGCGGCATTTTTTGTTTGTTTGACGCTTCAACTTTAAATGCCACGTGCTGTTTATAGGTGATAAATGCAAGACAGGTTCGTCTATAAGCCGAGGCTCGCGTTGATTTGATTCACTGTCGATCGATCGTGTAATCGCTTTCTTATATGCGTTTATTATGACTCGCTTGGCAATGTTATAGACGATAAATAAGGTGAGAAGTATTATAAGCAATGTGAAGGCTTCTAATGAAGAATCAATAGTTCATTTGTTTGACGAGTTACTGTTTAATCGTACACAACTTCTGTATAATCATGGTGAAATTAGCGAGGTTCAAATGTTTTCTTTTTTTTTTAACAATAGAATTTTTTTGATAATCCATCACTCGAATTAATTTATAAAATTAACCTACTAATACTGCTAACGATTTCAATGAATTTATAAGGTTAAAGGACTAAAAATTTATTTCAGTAGTAGCATATTAAGGTTTAGTCAGACAATATACGTTACTACTGATTTATTTCGCGACACAATCGGTATAGTGATAATATTTTACAAAACGCTTAAGACTAGAGCACAACAATCCACAACTGTAGAACTAATAAACCTCTTCTAAAATTCAATACGCAGTCGATTCAGCTTAATTGCATGACTTCCTTCGCGGCGGCTCGCACTCTCTAAAAAAGAAACAGACTCGAAATAATAGAATCGAAACCCTTATAAAAAAAAAAAAAACAGCGACGCTATATATATAACGCTTGTAAAAATTCGAGCTACAAGGCGATGCTCAAGGAAGCGTTGCTTACCGGCCGTCGCAACTGTCACAAGAGTGTCGTCGGGACACGTTACAGTGGACACGTGCACGCAAGCGGGACAGTATTTTAATAAGCGGAGCGAAGGGATTCAGTCGTAAAGCATATATACGTATGAGCGATGGATGATTCCTGGTAGCGTTTCACGCTGTCTGCGGACAGAGCGCGCGTTAGGTATATATCTACGCGAGAGTCCTTTGCTATTCGCGATTCCTCGCGTGGCGGATCTCTTGTGCCGTTTGCCTATACCTACTTAGATCGACATACAGACAACTGAGACGAATCCCATGATGTTTGTAATGAAATGTCTATAGTGCTGCTGTATTCACCCTTTTAAATTAATCTTTGCACAGTCTAAGGCTTAAAGACTCGGATGCAATTTCACTTTTACGCCTAATATAATTCAATCGTTGGATTAAAAGGAAATTTTGCCCACGTTAAAAAAGAATTTCTCTCGAAATTAAAAAAAAATAACTGCCACGGTCTGTCGTTAATTAAGTTTCTAAGAAATGTACAAGATAATAAAGATTAGCGAGAAAGTGCACGACGCTTCTAATTCTTATTAAAAGCCTTGATTATATATATATATATATATATATTGTTTAATTGAATAATTAGGTAATCGAAGTAATGGCTCGACCGATGATTAAAACTAATTCGATATCGTAAAATCGCCCGAGGCTATTTATAATATTTTCCACTTAACTTCGTTTTCTAAGTTATATTATGTCAATAAAGATTTTATTTCTCTGTTGCGCAATAGAAAAGAAAGTTTTTATAGCGGTGTTAATGTAAAATTACATTGTTTAATTGATTCGAGGTATAAAATTAATTGATCCAAATTAAGTTTATCGATTGTATAAGAAACGATAAAAAAAAGCTACTAATCCATCTTCCTTTTTATCCATTCTTATCGGCATTTGTCTATTTATTTATAGTCATTATAAACCGATAGAAGCCCTTTACAAGAAGATTAATAATAATGCGACCAAATAACCTTTGAGCATATAATCCATTAGAAAAACGATACCAAAGCTTTTGCTTATAGTGACAGAATTTGAAGTGAATTAGAAAGGAAAAAGTTTCCATGTATAACGTTCCCAGAGTTAAATCGTAGTTTTCACTCGTAGATAAAAGTCATTAAAAATATTGTCAGTCTGTAACAAGCACTAAAATCGATTCTCAACTAAACTTGCACCCAAAGAATCCGAGCACAGAGAGTCGGTAAAGCAGAAAATAACACAGCCCCGAGACATCCATATCCCGATCGGTCCGAGGCGCTATTATTTCAACACTTCTCCGGCAATACACACACAGAGCCTTAGGCGCGCTAAGGCCGTCCAGCTCGTTCCGGTGGTTGCACCCCTTTATGCCAGCCGCGTCTCTTGCGCACCGCAGCCGAACCAAGCGCCAAAAGCCCAAAGGAGGTGTACACAGGTATATACGAAGAAGAGCAGTGCAGAGAGAGGCCATAACGAGACTCTCCCACCTCCTGGACACGATACGCGCGGCAAACCTCGTGCCGTGTCTACTGCGCTGGCATCAGTTCTCTCTCGCGCCTCCGCTCGGACTCTCCTGTCCTCGGTGCGGTGCACAAAATGTGACGGTCCTCGTGCTCCTGCAGGTCCGCGATCATCACGAGATAAACTCGTCGATATACGTTAATTTGTTACATTCATTATATCTCGTAGCTCGAGAGTTTTGAAAAGTGTGTTGGTGAACTATACATATATAGTGTGCACTTTTCTATATATACTGGGATTTCCGGCTGTTTACGCTTGGTTCACCGCAGCCGACGCCGCCGCCGCCGCTGCTTCCGCAGCTGTAAAAGGTAAATTCGCGCGGGAGTCTATATACTGTGCAGACTGCACGCATGTGTGTATTGTGTACTCTCTGCCGTTGGTTATATATAGTTAATTGTATGCACGCGGCGATTGCGCCCGGACGACTGCGACGCCGACGGTTTTCACTCTCGTTTGCTCAAGCTGCTTATAGGTATATTTGTATAAGTGTTTGTGCACTTTGCGCTTTTGGTTTTTAACTCGAGGATAATTTATCCGTTGCCGCGGTACTATTGCGAATGTCGAATTGCTTGTGAATTATTTTTAACGTGCTTTTCTGTACGCACTGGTTCCGTGTGTACGCGGTAAACGAACGATTATATATTTTATGATGTAGAAAAACGAGCTGTGTGTAATTGTGTGCTATTGATGCAGAGAATTGAATAGGCGCGCTTCGTGATCCGGAAAATACGTTCCTATAATTAGGATATAATCGTTGTTTCAGATACTTTTAATTCGTGTAATACATAGATCGCTGGTTAAAGTTAAAAGTGCAGATTAGTGTCTTTTCTTTTAATATTCAAGATTTGGATGCGTTTTTGTACGTACAAATTTTAGTAAATAATTATTTTTAGTTGAGGAATTCGCAGTATAATGAAATCTTTTTATTACTCATGATAAAGGATACTAAAACTATTATCAAATAGAAACGTGTGCAGTTGTCAAATTGGTAAAGTATAACAGAGTACAATTTCATGCACTGATACACAATTCCATAAAAGTCTATACGCAAATCATCGATTGCACCGGTACATTATCTCCAAATATTATACATTTATACAATTTTCAATATGCGCGTATATGTAAATTTGGAGTCGCGCATGCAGGGCAAACGCGTAACGTCTCGTGCGGGGTGAACGTGCGCCAAGTGTATATACCTATACGCGCGCGAATCACTTTCACTGTTTCTCTGACTTATAGATCCTCTGTGCGCGATAGTCTCGCTCGCTAATTTTTCGTCGGCCATCCTTTCTCGTCCCTAGCGCGGCTTTCTTCATCTGCAATACCGCTTTTATTTCTTAACGCTACGGCGACTCTTTCCATTATATATACACATTTTCGTTCACTTTGTTTCTGGCGACTGTGTTGTGTGTATGTATATGTATATGAGCGTGGGAGGTTTCGTCAAAGGCCAATTATTGTTTACTCGAAGCACTTTTTAAAGGTATTTCCGTGGGTATTGTGCAAGCTTTTGAGGAATTGGGTGATTGAGAGCGGATTGGGATTTCGTTGATTGATTGATGTTTTAAACATTGTTAAGTGGGAGTTAAATAATGGGGTGAAAAGTGTGAGAACGAGATTTTAAATCAAGGTTTTTTTCTAATGTTAAATTAAATTAATTATGAATCATCTTTTGTAATATACTTAGCACTACAACTTTTTTCTCATAATTTAATTTTCTCTTGTGACGACACTTCCTCCGAAATGTATATTCTTAGAATTAATTCTATGAAATTAAAGCATTTATTGCAAATGTAAAAATAATGTCGGGCTAAAAGAGAAAGTATTTTCATTTCTTTTTATTTTTTATAAACTTTATTGTTTAGAAAACTCGACAATTCTTTAATTATAGCAACTATAAAATCATAAAATTGGATTCGTATAACGATCCACGCCAGCTCCACCTTGAGACACTTGGCGACACGTTCAAATTCAAAAGTTTCATCCGACAACCCTTGGGCTCGAGCGCAATCATCGTCGCCATCGCGCCAGCAATCATAATCCGGGAATCGTTGCGCGAAGAGGCCGCGACGTCGACGTAACGTCTACTTCCTATATACAATATAACGTTACAACTTCCTGCGTCTAAATAAAACGTGGATATACCCCGGGCGTGTAGGTATATATAAAAGTGCGCAACACACGCCGCGTCAATTAAGGAGCTTCGCGATCTTTCGCGTCAAAGCCGATATAGATAAAAGCGCTTGGCGGCGGCGTGCAACGAAGCTGCCGCGGCTCTCCTCCACGTTCCAACGGCTTTCGAGGACGTCGGATCTCTGCTGAGCCTCTCGCGCGCGCGTCTTATGAAACTTCTCGTTTCCGCGAGAGAGAGAGGCTGGAAGTAGGAAAAAAAGCGTATTTATCCGTTTCGGGGATCGTTTTGGCTAGTGTAGGTGGATGTTGCCGTGGCGCGTCGATTGTTCTCGGATCGACGAGCTCGGGGTGTATCTGTAGAATGGATGAGGGAAGATGTAAATGTGAGCTTGTGTTGTAATGAGGGTTTCGAGATGTATAACTATTGGTGGCTGATGAAGGAATCGTGCGTCTATCATACCGAGTGGATGAGACTGCATTGGCTCGACTTTTTAGGTTCTTCTGTGGAAAAGAAGAATACTATCGCATGATTGCTTATTTTTATCGATCGAAATAAATACATTTTTCGTATGCTTAAGATAGGGACAATTGTAATTTATAATGTATATTGTATAAATTTGGTATTTACTGAACTCATTTCTCGAAGAATATTGAATTCTCCAATGAATAAGCCTGGGGTATGCTCTCTCCTCTTATTGAAATTTTTATCTTAGTTCGGATTACTCATACTAGGTCTGTTTTCCAGCTCCCACTAGCACATTTATCAAATTAGACTATATGGGGGGCACCAAACTAGCATACCATTTTCCAAGATTTCGAGTTTTACGGCATTGAGACGAAAAATAAATTACTTCATCAACTTGCAGAATTTCCCTCACTTTTTTCTGTTTACTTGCCAGCTTTGAATTTTCGACAGTTGACGGCGTTGACGCTCCGATTTTAAAATTAGTTTCCGACGGTTTCGAATTTGGGGTATTTTTATTATTCAATTTGCCAACTATTTGAAGGTATTAGACCTGAAATGTAAAATAAATCATTTAGTTTAATGTTTTTGTTTATATTTTAATAATTAATCTCATACACATGCGTTATTTTTTCATAACTCTATAAGCACTGCTCCGTTGTTCTTCCTTCAATTGCATGGGCAACCTTGGTTACCCACTGCAATGGATATTTTAGAGCTAGTTTTATTAGTAGCGAATTCTCCTCCTCGCTCCATTCATTCTTTTTAATATTCGGATTTAGCCATGTCCGACAACCTATTCTTATACATTTTTGCACTCTTACTAGTGGCTACCGACTACAATGGATATTTTTTAGCTATTTTTATTAGCAGTTTTCGTTACCGTAATGATATTAAGAAAAGTACATGAGGACATTAGGTAGGCAGAACATGTTCTTGGACACTTTTTTGAAACTAGTTATATATAAAATGGCAAAAAAACCTTTATAATTAATTATTATAATTAAACATTAATTCTAAAATTTAAAATTTCAGTATTAAACCTTCAATCTGAAAAACACTCTCAGCATCAATCCTGACACCTCTCTAATGTAATTTTCTTTGCCAACTCCCACTAGCACTATTTATTAGATTAGACTAATAAGTAACCCGTGGTGAAACACATAAATTATTTCTATTTTTCGATTTACATATTTTTCTAACATTTGGTAACTTTCGCGCTATCTTTTTCACTATGTTTGCATACTTTTTTGCTCATCCTCACGCCCATCTTATAAGAGTAATTATGAGTTTAAATTTTATAGTTCGTCGATGATCGATAAATTCTATTCATTTTTAATTGTAATTTATGCCTATTTAATTCGTGATTTATATTGGAAAATTCAACCGCTTGACGAACAATATTTTCACAAAGCCGAGTTTATCGCCGTTATAAAAACATCCCTATTGTCTTATACCAACGGCAAACGTGGCGATCGCTTACGAGATTTCCCTTACAAAAATTATGTTATACGACTTGATGATGGTCCGCGAGTATTCATCCACACGAGTTGCGCAAACTATATGCTTCTTTGGCAAACATCCGAACAATAGAACGCAGCTCGATTGTATTCCACTCCTCGATATCGAGAAATCGAAGCATAAGAGATTTGCGAATCGAGAATCGTCCGATAGGATCTGGTTTATAAGCTGGAGGTTCGAAAGGAAAATGAGTTTTATTAATGATTGTTTGCTTTTACTGTGCATGTCATTTACGAACGAGTATTCGAATGAATATATCATTATATAGGCGCCTACTTGGCAGCGAAAATATTATTGTTTTTGGAACATGGATATTTTTCACTCGCGCACCGTCGTTTCAATGGATACGCGCAATATTGGAACGTAAATATTGTTTTAGTTTTTGAAATTGTTTTAGAAATTGTTTGCGCATAATTTTAAATTTATCAGCTCGAGTGTTCTTTTTTTTTTGTTTACCATTGCTCCTACAACACAGCGGGATGACCTACATTTTGGACAAACATTTTATATGTTACAAAATTATATAGTATATAATAGGATAACGTTATTATTATTACGATGTACAACAGTACTCTCAAATTATGTTGAGTCAGCGCAATTATCTTTTCAGACTCTCTAGGCTTGCAATTAAGCACTTTTAACTCTTGATATTGTTTTCTCTAATCTCATTCAACGTATAGAAGCACGTGTAACAATTCAAATGAGCAGTAGAAACCCAACGACGACTGCCTTCTACTCGTGAACCATCAGAATTCCATTAACCACCTTCGCACAAGCATCCACATCTCCAATAACCCCAATAACCTCCAAACGAGCATTCCAATCTCGTTCTAACGCGCGACAACCACTTGACCCGTCCTCTTCTATAACAGCCACGAGCTAAACAGATATTGCGTTCGTGTGTGCGCGTATGTGTGTGTTTGGCTAAGCTCTGGCGCGACGGTAATTATTGCGGACGACGATTGTCCTAGCGGCTCTTTATCATTGCTTTACGGTTGTGCGAGGCGGCTGCAATTTTACACGGCTGCGACCGTGACGCCGCTCGGACCGCGTTTTTACCGTGACCAGCCCCCATCTACCTCTATATACCACCGGCGTGGCTTACCTGCCTTGTGTGTGTACCCAAGATCTTGGTATATCGTATAGCCGGCCGTTGATGTCACTCGTCGTGCGCGCACACGCTACACTTGCGTTCGCTGCTGCGATGCTACACCGATTCGGGTTGCAGGATTTTTAAGAGTGTGGATGAGACTTTGACTGCGTTTCGAACTTTTCGTTTCGAACTGCTCTTTCGAAAAATGAAACTGGTACTTTTTTAAAAATATAATTTAAACTGTTATCCTACGCTTGTGTACAGTGGAATAAGTCTCGAGTTTTGTTCTTACTCAAACAACGAAGCCGACGATTATTTACAAATTTTCGATTCAACTCTTCGTCTTCAGCATCGAGAGTTTAAAATCAAACTCACTTTCACTTCTCGAATGAAAGTGCCTATAAAAACCAAGTCAAAGTACGTGCAAAGTTCCTTAAGTTATACAGCGATAACCTTGGCATAACCATGCGCGTAAAAATGGGGGAGTCGAGGACCATAACGTATATACCAAGGCCGAGATCTCTATATGTAACAACCATCGCGCGCACGTTACGATACACTCGCGTTTCACCTGACATTGAGCAATCGGCATCCCTCCGTAAAAGCGCGACACCGAGAAAACACGGGATAATCGTCATCCAGAATAAGGAAAAAAAAATAACGAAGATTTAATTCCTCATTCCTGGGCGCGTTGTTGCGTGCAAGCCACTGTACACGTAGTCGTTATATACCTCGCGGTCTATTCATTTACGCGTGAATGCGCATAGTCGTCGTCGTCGGCGCGAATTGTGCGTGTTGGGGCTCGTTAAATGCCTCGGCGAGCGGAAGGATGTTACCAAGGATTCGTCGTTTATACAGCTGGCGTCGATTTTAATTGCGCGCGGTTTACGTGATTATTTTTGGCGATGCTGTATAGAATTGAGATTTGGTGTCCGTAAACATGTTTTTTTCTTTTTCGGAGATGATAGAAGTTTGTTGTTTTGATTTTGTCGAAATTAATTGGTTAATATTTCGTTTAATTTATCCTGTTGTTTTGGAACAAGTATTTCATTGCTTCATCATTGCATAAAATCTACTTGATTATTTACATTCTTTTCAAGCACCGATCCAATTCGCAAGTACTTGCATAACAATCCCGTATGCAAATCTTCCGTTTTATGACATATAACCCAAACTTACCGTTAATTGGATTCCACGTACAACTTCCTAGCTATGAGTATACTTAACAAAGATCTTTCTTTCTGTTTTGTCCGATGTGCACGCAGGACATGTAGCGGCTGTCCGTTGGCATCGACCGCGTGATCAGCGAGGTAATCGAGAGCGCGTGCAGAGAGAGGTTCGATAGCAGAGTGATGCACGATGGGTAAGCCACCCGAGGGTGGTGGCTTCTTCTCGGCGAAGCCCCTGGCACTACTGTTGATCCTGCTTAGCACGGGACATGTGCTCGGACAGGAGTATGGCTGTCCACCCCAGGAAAAGATTCTACCCTGTCGGTGCTCCACCAGAGACATGGAGTTTCAGATATGGTATTATACGAATCGCCTACAATAACCGCTATTCCCTTCCAAACCTATATACACGTTGGCTAACGATACAGATACGGAAACGTATTGCAGGTGCAGTCATAGCGAGCTGCCGCGGGTATTGGAGGGTCTGAAGGCAGTGAGCCGATACGTGACCCATCCGGTAGACGAGCTCATTCTGGAGAACAACAACCTGCCGAGTCTACCGGGCCACGTTTTCGCCAGTCTACGCGTACTGCGTCTCATGCTGCGCAACAATCGGCTCGAGCGCGTATCCTCCGGTTGGCTCGAGGGTCTCCACGATTCTCTGCTCGAGCTATTCCTCGTCGAGCCCGACTTGAGATCCCTGCCTATCGATAGTCTCGAGAATCTCCAGGGCTTGGAGGCCGTCACGCTCCAGAGCAAACTCATGAAACGCCTGCCCAGTTTTACTGGTAAGGATTTTTCAAGAATATGTATATACGATAGGTATAATATATATATATATATATATATCGCAACGGATCTTTATTATAGGTTTGTCGAAGCTGCGCTACCTGCAGATAAACTCACCGGGTCTTATCGAGCTGACGCCCCGCAACTTTCGCGACCTGCCCTTCCTCGAGCAGCTCCACGTGTTCGGCAGTCCGAAACTGGGCCGATTGGAGGCGGGTCTACTGCGCGATCTGCCCCGTCTCCAGCTGGTCAACGTCAGCGACTGCGGCCTACATTGGCTGCATCCGCGTGCCCTCATCAATCTGCCGGAGCTGAAGGAACTCGCGCTCGCCGGTAACTTGATTCAGGACGCGACGATGGTGGGCAGAGCGCTGATGGATTTGCCGGCTCTGTCGGTACTGCAGCTCGACAAGAACAGGATCACCAGACTGGCCGAGGCCTCTTTCGTCGATATGCCCGTGCTGTCGAGGCTGTCTTTGAGCTTCAACAGGATCACCGAGATCTTTCCAGGTATGTATCCAGATGACGAATCCTTCAAGTTTTCAAGACTTCGTCGAATGCCCGTGAACATTGACAATTTGCAGGCGCACTCCAGCGAGTGCCGCAGCTCCGCATCGTGAACCTGAATCACAATCGGATCCATCGCATCCACCCGGAGTTCTTTCCCCAGCGTGGCCGCGAGAACAACGGCATCGAGGAGATGTGGCTGATGTACAACGATCTCGGCCACATCACGGAGATCCGCTCGGTCCTCGAGGCTCTGCCGCGACTCAAGTTCCTCGAGGCCAGTTTCAATCAGATACAGGAGATACAGTACGGGACACTCAGGGGACACTCGAGCCTCGAGAGACTTCATCTCGACTACAATCGCTTGACTTTCCTACAGCGCGACGCGTTTGCCAATATGCCGGCGCTTAGGGAGCTTAGACTACGGAACAACTCGCTCACCAATTCACCCGATGCTCCATTTTGGGATCTGCCTGCTTTGAAGGTAAAGCGAAATGGCGATAATCTGACGATAGATAGAAATCATATACGTGGATTTGATCGATTCTTAGGGTCTGGATATATCGGGAAACTTCTTCCGGCATATCGAGCCGCGTCTGCTGGCCAATTTGCCCAGTCTGAGACGACTTGATTTGAGCGAGAACACGATTGCTCTGGTTGAGCCAGATGCCTTTCTCAATACGCCAGCCTTGGAGTACGTGAACATGTCAGGAAACGCTCTCTCCGTGCTTCATCCGATGACGTTCCGGCATCTGACCAATTTGTACGAGCTCGACGCCGGATGGAATCGCTTGCTCGAAATAATTCCCGGTATGCTCTTATATACTCCTTTGTTCTTCATTCGTTGAGCCTTCATCGCGATAATCTCCAACGATTTATCGTTATGAAATTTATGGGCTATTCACTTTCACGTGCGCGTAATATCTTCGATGTTTTATTGTCGACATTGTTGTCCAGCTAATTATGTGCAAAATACGTACAATATATATACATTCGAACGTATGCACGACACTACGACAATTAAAAAATTTCAATCTTGACCTCGATCTATAACTTATCGAGAAAAATTCATCTTTACACATATAGGCTTGCCCCGCAACATCGAGCACCTACACCTACCGATGAATCGCATAGTGGCCCTGCCAACGGCTCAGAACTCGGATTCCCTGGCTCTTCCTCTGCTTCGCACCCTGGATCTCAGTGCCAACGGAATCGAGCACATACAACCGGGAGCATTGGGCGGACTGCCGAGTTTGCGCAAACTGAATCTCGGCTTCAATGCCCTGACAGCCGTCGAGGACGGCAGTTTCGAGGGTCTAACGAGACTCGAGCAACTCGATCTCAAGTACAACAGAGTAGCTCAACTGCACGGCAGGTGTTTGAAGATGCTCAGGAGTCTACTGGATCTCAGTCTCAGGGGCAATAGACTCGAGGTCATCAGGCCGGATGTGCTGCAGGACAACGTCAGGCTGCAGAGGCTCGATATCAGCAGAAACAATTTGGCGCAGATACCGCATGCCAGCTTTACGTTCACCAGGTGAGCAATGAGGCTTCATCAATTTGTGATTTGATCAGGCGCAGAAATCGGTAAGCCTCGAAATTGATATGTGTGTCAACTCACGAGATCCACTAAAAAATCGAGTCCTTCGGTTTCTCTTAATTCCATCACCTCCATCGTCAACCATACGAATTTTTAACGCTCTAAGCACGTTCAAAAAATATATATACATATTATATACATACAGCGCAGACATTACGAAAGTCAAAACAAGCGCTTCCCCGGAAAGCCACAATAAAAACCGTGTAGTCGCCGCTTGCGCGCCAGAACAGCCGCGTGCAGTTTCACTCGCACTTACTCGCGTTACGTAAGCGCGTCAAATTGTTTGCGCGGCGTTGGCGGCGACGGCGCTCCGCGTATATGCGCCGCTGATCTTAGAAAGTTCGCGGCTAAAGGCACGCGTTAATCGTCTCGTCGTTATTCGTCCTCCCTATTTTTTGTTTTTTTTTTCTTTTGTTTGTTTGTCTTTTGATGATTAGGCGATCGGCATCAGCTGTTGGCTTGTCGGGGCCACGGAATAGGACAATTTATACACATTATATTCATCCTCGAGAAGGATTCATCGTTACGTCTGGTCTTTACCACTCTGGCGACGCGTTGCCGCGTAAACGACGCTTTTTCGGTTGCAACAGGGACCCATTGTTCTCCTTTTTCGCTTCCTCCCCAGAGATGAATGCTTGGATTCTCTCTCTCACTCTCTCTTTAGCTCGTTTTATATAGTGTCGATTGGTTGGAATGCAGAGCCGGTTGGGAAAGAGAATCGACGATATATATAGCTGCAAGCTATTTGGGAAACAATGAGATATTGCTTTGGCAGTTCTTTTTTCTTCGTGCGCGTTTTGGAAATTCGCGAATGCTCTTTTTATGGTGATTTTAAGTGTGCAGTTCGTTGCGCGATACTTCAAGATAAACAGTTGAGGATGCACTTAAACGTTACAGTTAAATATTATGGTGTTTGCTCATTGTGCAACGATTCTTTATATTAAGCAGAATTTTCGTTTAATACTTTTATTTCAAAGCTTACTCATTAAAAATATGAAAAATACCAAGATATACTAAAGCCTTGCAATACGCGAATAAGAAGTCCCTGTAATTTATCAAAATTGAATAAGATAGCGAGGATCTATCCTCAAGTAGTAACAGTCGAGTGAGGGTCAGACCTCGAGCACTCTCAACACCAGACATCTTATTCAAAAATATACATATCTAAGAAAGACAAAAAAAAAAGCGCAACAACCAGACTTAATTTCTATATCGAAATCCAGAGAGCTACGGGAGCTGCACGCATCGCACAACGCACTGCCAGAGCTGCCGAGTTCGCTACACGGCCTCGAATCCCTCGAGATCCTCGATCTGAGCTTCAACAAGCTAACGGCCCTGGCACCCGAGACCCTGAGCAGTCTAACTAATCTACTCGAGCTAAAACTCGTGCGCAATCGTATCAGGGAACTGCGCGAGGGAGCATTCGATCGGCTGCCCAGACTCGCACTCGTCGATCTCGAGAACAACGATCTCTCGCTGATCGAGCGCAACGCCGTGCGCGCACTGCCCGAACTACAAGCCCTCAGGCTCGACAAGAACCGAATTCAGGTAAATTACACCTATATACATGTACCTACATCGTGTAATACGCATCGAGGCAAAAAAAAAGTTATTGATTTCACCGTTTGCCATCAGATGATCCCGAGCGGCGCGTTCTCCGAGCTGCCGATGCTGCAGAGCGTCGAACTGCAGGAGAACCGTATCCACGAGATCGCGGGTAACGCCTTCATCAACGTGCCCCATCTGCTCTTCCTGAATCTCAGTCACAATCTCCTGGCTAATCTCGAACACATAGGACTGGAGAGTTTGCGCTCGCTCGAGGTACTCGATCTAAGTGACAATCGACTCACTCGGGTATCCAGCGAGAGTTTGGCTACCATGGAGTGGCTCGTCGAGCTTAAGGTGGGTTTACTAATTTATTGTCTTGATAGTAAAATGCTTTGTTTTCAAAAAAAAAAAAAGTACGGAACGCTTTTCTATTCAAAGGATAATAGATATATCTTTCGCACCTTTTTCTCGCCTCGCGTGTTCTAATTAAATATATATCCAAATCCGCCATAAAGATTTTTATCGATCGTCAACAATGCATATATCCCAATTCCAATTCGGCCACATATTCGCGATATTACATCAGTAACCCCATAAGTAACACCGACGTCCTACGCATCATAAAAGTCTCGAGCACCTCTCAAAAAAAAAATACAACCTTGCAGCCTCGCGAGAAAGTAAAAAAAAATCAAACTGTCTCACACCCGCAGCAGCGGTATATACAATACACACCTCACACACACACACACACACACACACACCCCGCGGCAACCGAAACATCTCTCGATCGGATCGTCATGCTCGGGGCCTCGCGCACTTTCTCGCCGAAAGTGAAATCGCTGCTGCTGCTGGTGCCGAAGATCGGGAGCCGCGCATCAAGAGGTCGAACACACACACACACATATCCATTCGTTACACACTTGGAAAAGTTTTACCCGTGTGGTGGTCGGCGGCCCATTATTCGCGTTGCATCTCATTCACGGGGAGTCAGAGCGTGACGAACGAGCGCGCCTTGGATGTATTGCTCGTGTTATATACATGTACATACAGATAGACGTATAAGGCGAGGCCCGTTTAGCCTTTTTTCGTTTGTTGTCCCTTCTCTATTTATATATGTAAAGCGGTGCGTTCGAGCTGTTTGTTTTTGTAGATGGACAATAATAGGATCTGCGCGATTCAGGGCTCGCCGTTCGACGACATGCCGAGACTCCGCGTCCTAAGTCTCAGGCACAATCGCATGGCCTCCGTAGCCGAGAATGCCTTCAAACGATTGAGATCCAACATAGCTGTTCTCGACATCGATGGTCAGTCCTCTTACCTATATATATATATATATATACAAATTTCAGCGACGAAAGGATATATACAATGAATGCGAGGGATAATAATCTGGTTTGTCGAAATTCCGCAGGCAATCCGCTGTCGTGTTCGTGCGGCATGCTCTGGCTACGTGGTTGGCTGCAACAGGCCTCGGCTGACGGTCCGCGGTGCGCCGACGGCTCCCTCTTCAAGGAGATACGTCTCTCGAAGCAGGACTGCCAGAGGGAACGACAACTCGAGCCTCTGTATCCCGGTTGCGAGTCCGAGAGCATGGGTATATGCGTGCAGTATATTAATTCCAATCCTATATCGAGTCCTTGTAATATTCTCGAATACCAACGTATCTGCGTCATTTGTTTTCCACAGTACAAAACACAGAGTCGTTGCCCTCGTGGATGAACACGAAGAGTCCGTCGCGGTTCCCGGGTCAGGACGCGGACTACATGTACGACGACTACGAGGACTATTCCCACGAGAGTAGCAGCGGCAACAACAACAACAATCACTCGAGCGACCTCTCGAACTCCCTGACCAGTGGCAGTGGCTACTCATCCTCGTCGTCGTCGTCTCGTCCAACGACCTCGGCAGCCACGGTCCTGATAGTCACGCCACAGGCGATCGGCCAGAGCGTCGAGGTACCACGGCCGACCAGTCCATCCAAGAGTCTCGGACCGAAGAGCAACGGTACTACACTGCCGGCCAAACGTAATCCGGCCGGTATACCGCCCTCGCCCAGTAGCTCGGGATTCACCTTCTTTGGTGTGCCACTGCCCAGTCTTAGCTTTAGCTTGTGGGGTAGGTATTGCTGGGTTGGATTCTATTTAGATGTGTCTGGATGAGTGTAATTGTGTGCGTGTGGTTTTCTTTGACAGAGTTGATGAAGTAAGCGCGAATACCGAGCGTAGTATTGATTGTGCAGTAGAGTTTGCGTAGATTATCGAAGCTTTGATTCGAGTATATCCTGTGTCTCTTTTGTGAACCTTTTGTTCGATGCAGCTTACAATTTAAGAATAATCCTGCTAAGAATATTTTTGTAGAAGATAGTATTCAAAAGAATTCACCGTATACTCATGTTGCTTCCTTTATATTTTGTAGTAAAAATTGATTGATTCTTACACATTAGTATTGGCGTAGATACCTTGTTTCATTCGCATTATATTGTAGCAATTGATTCCACATCAGATGGACTGCACAGTTGATTAGCATCCCTCCAAAACTGTACATCAATTACATCCGATACAGATTGAAATCGACCAAATTATTAATTGCGCTCATTTCGTCTCAGGCAACACCGGCAAGAAAGCCGATCGCAAGGACGACCACACAGGCATCCCAGTCTCCTTGTCCTCGACCACCTCCTCCTCCTCCTCCTCCTCTTCCTTATCCTCGTCCTCGAGACCCGGCCGTGGACGTTACAGAAACTTCCCACCCACGGAGCCGGAGATTCATCGTGGCGGTTTCGTACCCTTGCCACGTGGTCAGGGTGGCTTCGTACCGATAGCCGATCCTCGACTCGAGCTGCGCAACGGCAACGGCAATAACGCCAACAACGGACACAGCAGCAACCCGAAAAACTTCAACAAGGAGACAGAGAGCGGCAGTCAGGTTGTGCACGAGCGCAAAAACCTCAAGACGTCCAACTACACGCTGGGAAAGATCGAGAGGACTTCGGGACCCCTCGTCAGTGCCAGTCAAAGCCATTCGAGTGAGAACAAACAATTTCTATGTATATATATATACAGATCTGAATTTTGTACATTGAAAAGGCAAGGTTGTCCTGTAACTTTTGTCACCGAACTCACTTAGGCACGAAGACTACCAGGCCTGTACCGCGACCACTGCGAGACCGTGAGGAGCCATCGATATCGGGTACGGTAAAGCTATCCTCGGGCTTCGGTCACAAGCAGCAGCCGAAAGAGCGCCCGAGCACGACGACGACGACGACGACGACAAAGACGACGACAACGGCTCACCAGGAGACTTCGGTCGAGGCGGACGAAACCCTGGTCTCGACCGAGATCTACAGCGGCGAGAGTTTGGAGATCGGTGGTAGTACGGAGCAGGACAGAGTCAGTGCCGAGATGGCCAGCAGAATTGTCTGGACTACGCCGAGAGCGAGGAACGCCAGTGCGACCACCACCAGGAGCAGTACCATGATGAAGGAGACGCTTGGGGCGGCTGTCGAGGTCTTCCCCTCCAAGCGGATGAGCATCACTGGTCTCAGAGATGCTGGTGAGAAAGTCGGGATTGGAATGGTGAGGATGAATACGACGAACACGACGACGACGACGACGACGACTAGGACGACGGCGACGAGGGGAGGATCGACGAGTGCTGCCGCGCCGGAAATCGTTACGACAGGTAGGATTTTGGAAAATGATCGGTTACAGTTGAAGGATTTTCGAATGGGATAACGGTAATTTTTCTTTTTTTTAGAAATTACACACGCTATGCAAGAATTATTAGCAGATCACGTACAGGCATCGACGTCGAGAACAGTGCCCGTGCAGACATTGGAATCGACGAGCTCCTCGGTGCCCCAAGTATCCCGAAGCATGGAAGCATCCGCTCTCTCGGCATTATTGGTACCCGGTGGTCAAGTGCAGCCAGTTCCGGTATCGGGCAGTAGCACACGTCCTCTGGGCAGACCGACCATCACCAAAGTTCCCTCGCCTTACTACGATCCCGGTGGTGATAATGCCGAGGAGAAGACCAGCGAGAAAGTGGAGAAGCTCCTGTCGAAAGAGGACAATCATCTGAGTGGCTCGGCGGTCGACGAGACGGTCAAGCTCATCGAGGACAGTGATTTCAATTGGTACTTCCAGCATTACAACGACACGGACTTGGAACCTTATGTCGGCATTGTTTACGGGAGTGGTTTGCCATCTTCAGCGAATGTTTGTCGGTTTTCGTTGGTGTCGACGTCAGTACTGTATTTCATACGATATTTGCTTTGAAATTAGATCGTTTATTTGTCGGTGAAATCCGTTTATTAAATTACTGATTTTTGAAAGAAAATATGTAAAAGTAGAAGTATTATATACGTTGTGGTTACAATTAGAATATCTGATATTTCAGCAAATCGTGATTTAGACAAATTGTAATCACCATGTTTCTACCACAAAAGTACCAAATTAGAGAGGCTTTACGATTAATTTTCCAAAGATGAATATTAACCAAATATAAATTTTATAAATTTTTCGTTTATTACATATATATAATGTATAAATTATGGTAATCTGTTATTAAAAACAATAGAATGAGTATTATTATTCAAAATTTCAGTCTGTTCTGAGATAAATCATCAATTTGTCAAGTTTTTAATGACAGAAATATAAATAAGTTACACGAATAAGCATTGTTGATATTTTAACCACTGTAATATAAATTTCTCAAAATTAAGCATATTTTTAGTAACATGTTTAGTGTGTTTTTATTTAGTTTTTTTTTTATTAAAAATTATATTTAGCATAAGATTGAATAATTACTTTAGTAGGTACCCACAAATATGTTTAAAAAAGTATGTCAGTTTCATATCACTAATGCTGCACTAAGCGCATTACAAGTAAATAAAGAGGAAAATTGTAATACATAAGTTTATTGTTAAGCAAATCTTTGCAAAAACTTAGTTAAGTATAGAATTTTATGAACATACGAGTATTCATCGTTACTGTAACGATACTTTGCACGTTATTTTGTAAAATATGAAAATGATTTCTCATTGAATATTATTGTACTTAAATCAAGGGTCAATGGTTTGATCCTGTCTTGTAAATGTGTTGAATAAAAAAATGAAGAAACAAAGTAGCAATTTCAAAATACATATTAATCTTTTTTACTGATGTGAGCACAAAAAACGCTTTACCGTTTAAAAACAAGTTTTCTTTTTTTTAGTATAGTATATTGAATATTAGTCTCGCAGAATACTTAATATACGGCAAAAAAAATCTTTCAATAAACTGCTCAAAGATTAGTTATGCCGTTTCTTTTGCATTCGGGGATACACTGCGTATAACACAGTTTTTAAAAAACAACGTTGATCTGTACAAATATTGTGACGAGGCTTAATCCTATATCCAATCAATTTGCACAATTGATTTTATTAGTAGTCCATAAAGGAGTGCAAATCGTATGAAAAATTGATTTTAAAAATATCGTCTCACAACGTTTCACTTCACTTTAGGTTTCTCTTTTTCATCTTTCTTATCTTCCTCCTTTTTCTCATCTTTTTTCGTCTCCTTCTTATCGGTTTCCTTCTTCTCTGCGTCACGATTCGTTAGCTTGTTGTTGATCAAATTGTGGAGTGCGATGATGGACCTTACCAAAGCTGCGAGGTACACAACTAACATTTGATCATTTGTTTTGATATACAATGAATCAACAAACGTATTTTGTGTCATATCTGGTAATAAATTAAAAATGTCTTGTAGCTGATAGATAATTTGATGATTTATTGGCAGTCTTCCATCACCCACCTGAAATAATAGTTAAATAAATTTTTAATTAATGCATTGTTGAATATTCACATTCTTTATATTTGTGATTGCATATTATCTACTAGTATTTTAAAATTTTTTGTTTTTAATATTAAAAAGAATAGTAGTTCACAAACCTTCAGAAGGTAGCTTTTAATTTCTCCTATTTGTTCATGCAGTCCTTTTAAGCCTAACAACTGATTTGTAATTCTTTGGCTCAATGTACCAACAGTCGTATCTTTAATATCTCTCAGTAAGTGCTCTACACCTACTTCTTCTGCTTCTTCAGCGCCAATTTCACTTGGGATGTGTTCAAATGTTTTAGATGTTGGTGAACCATCCTAAAATAACATTTAAAAAGTTTATAACATTAGTTTTAGCAAGCAATGAATCCAGGTGTATAGGTAAATAGATCGATAAATTAAAATGAGAGTAATTTGAAAGATAAAAAGTTTTATCATAATTTCTACTTACATCGTGAACTTCTTCAACAGCCTGGTAAGCTTCTGTTGGAAGTCCAAGATCTTTTGGTTTAGCATCAATTATAATCAGAACTGAATTGGGACAGTACCTTCGAATAAGTTCATTGATGGCTACGTCATTTTGATGTAGTTTAGGTCCTGTGTGATACCAACCAACTACTTTTTCACGAGCTAAAATATTTTTTAAATTAAATTATTAAATAACTATTATAATACCTTTTATTTAATCACAAAAAATTTATTAAAATAGATTATTCAATATAAGAATGTATGCAGAGCAAATTTAAGCAAATGAATTGTGATTGTTTATATTTTCTATATGTAAACACTACCACTGAATTAATAAAAAGCAAATATTTTCAATTTTATTTAGACTTTAAAATTGATAAAGATACTTCACTATTTTTTGGCACAAAAATAAAACAATATTTACAAATATTGTACATAGGTTTTCTAAAATTTATAGTAGTAAACAAAAAATATCTTTGTCGATGCATCGATACACAGTTATGATAGCATGAGAACAAATAGTATTATACTTTACCATTGACTTTTTTAAACATTCCATACATATTTTCCAAGTAATCATGGTCAAGGAACCACACAGATTTATCTTTGTCATCCTCGTCGAAGGGAACTACAAGTAAACAAGAACAATATTGAAATTTAAGTTTAAATAATGCAGTATACCTTAACTAAAGTTGTAGTCGTCTAGAACATTAGATATGCATCGAATGTGCATAATAATAAAATAAGTGTAAAGGAGGATAGTGTGGATAGAGTAGAACCTAACCTGCAAAGCTGTTTGACACATCCAGGACGCCCTTAGCCCTCCAGCAGCCCAAAAGTACACCTACGACCCTCTTCTGGTTACCAATTTTTCCCATACGATTGAAATGGTCCACTACGCTGAGCAACACCAGCGGGTGGACAACGACTTTCGTCGTGACGACTTCTTGACTCGGCATTTTTGAATAAATCCGGAGCAGTCACTGTATAATCTTGGCTCGCATGAGTCGTTTTCCCACAGGCGGCGGCGCGACGTCCGTGTTGTCCTGAAGTTGCGCGCGCCAAACTGCACTACCTACTTATGTTGCT
Source organism: Megastigmus stigmatizans (assembly GCA_900490015.1). Taxonomy (NCBI): domain Eukaryota; kingdom Metazoa; phylum Arthropoda; class Insecta; order Hymenoptera; family Megastigmidae; genus Megastigmus; species Megastigmus stigmatizans. The sequence goes on along the minus strand of UELV01174845.1, from coordinate 4,293 downwards.
ACGGCGTCGATATACCTCGACCATCGAGATATTCATTTGCGGGAAGAAGACTAAAGTTAAAAAAAACGTTTCAAATTTTTCGTGAACAAAAAATTTATGCGTGTTAGATTTACTATAAGTATGGAATGATTTAAAAGATGTTAAGTAATTCTTACAAAAGAATTTTTACTCAAGGATTTAATTGTAAGTCTATACTATTTTTAGTTATATGTAGACAGTTTAGATGATCAAGTTATTTAGGTATTCAAAATAAATACGAGTGCTTCAATGTTGGATGCACTGTTGCAATAAGCACGCCGCCGTTCGTGCCTGCGTTTCCCCTCGACGAACCTTTCTCGAGGATTTTCAAGGTATTTACAAATATATTAAATTATTCATAGTATTCTCTGTAAAATCTTATCTATTCTTGAGCGCCCGGATAGTAATATCAAACGCATTCATTTATAAAAATACAAGTAATTGCAAGGAATTATTTACGAACTCGTTGTACTTTTTTATGCAAGTCACGTGGCGCATTCTCAAGATTCAATGTTACCAACAGCGCTCGTTTTTAGCGCCAACATATTTAAACATAATTTATTACATTCGAAAAAATTCCTAAATTTTTTAAATATTGAACTATTTAAATTGATATTATTAATGAAATTCTTATTATTCATAATTCAAACACAACAAATGTAACGGTAGATTTAAACTGTTCTTTGTCTGTAGATAATATTAGTAAGCTGTAAAATGAGATGTTAAACTCTGGGATGTCAAAATAAAAACGGAGGCAATGCAATACGAGCTCTTACTCAGCACATTATTTGCCTCTGCGAAGAGCTAGCGGCACTCGATATTATATACTCACTTACATTATATTATTCAAATTTATCATTTAGATTATAAGAAGCACAATTTCTCTCGAAAACCATTAATTTCTCACATAAACTGTCGAAATATTTGTCACTGTTAAATTAAATTAATTCATATTAAGGGGATGTGCGACCTTCGGAAAGATTCCTACCTTACCGGTAGTATCTATAATTTTGTATTGAACAAAATATATAAAGATAGCTATTAATTTTCGAGAAAAACGCTCTGTTACGACCTCAGAAATGATGTAAACATTATGTAATTGCAGTTTCATAAAATTCCATCCATGACTCGCAGAGATTTTTTTCCTCGAAAATTTCGAGGAACAAAATCTCCGTGAATCCTGCATGGAATTTTATGAAACTGCAATCACATAATGTTCTTCTGAGGTCGTAACAGAGC
>UELV01174844.1:0-10932 GCA_900490015.1 Megastigmus stigmatizans | reverse complement strand
ATCTTAGCCTATAAAAATATGTATTTTCTTAAAGATTTACTAATAAATTGTGTCTTTAGCAGAACGATGAAAAAAGAGTGAAATTCATGCCATCTTGGGCGTTTACGGGTTAAGATAGATCGTTTACTTGATTTGGTTGTAAAGCAAAAGTTTTTTGGAGAAGTTGCATGTTATGTTTATGTTATAGAGTTCCAAAAAAGGGGTTCGCCACATATGCATTTGTTAATTACATTAAAGCAAGCCTATAAAATAACTACTCCTAATATTGTTGATAAATTCATATCAAAAACCCCCGATTACATGAAATAGTTTTGAAAAATATGATACACGGACCTTGCGGTAACTGGTGTATGGTAGATAATAAATGCTCTAAAAAATTCCCGAAAAATTTCCACAATGAAACAAACATGGATGAAAATTATCGCATGAATTATCGCAGAAGTAACAATGCTGTTACACGTGAGTTAGCGAATGGCCATGTAGTTAATAATAGGTGGGTTGTACCATAGTGTCCGAAACTATCGGAAATATTTAATTGCCATATAAATGTAGAAATAGTAACGAGTATTCGATCAGTTAAATACTTATATAAATATGTTTAAAAAAGGCATGATGCAGCTAATGTAACTATCGAAAACTGTAATAATGAAGGAATTATTAATCACGATGAAATCAAAGATTTTATTGAGACTCGATATGTTGGCCCAGTTGAAGCATGTTATCGAATTTTAAGTAAAGCCTTACAAGATAAAAGCCATTCTATTGTCCGATTGTCATTACACTTACCGAATCTACATAATGTGATAATTTCTAATGATACGAATGATATTTCTCAAAATTTAGCACAAGCAAGTAGTATGTTGCTTAATTATTTTAAATTGAATCTAGAAAATATTGATGGGCGACAATATTTTTACAAGAAAATTCCATCTTATTTTACTTATAAAAAAGAAAAAGTTCATGGTGTGACAGTTTCTAAATGGGTTCCTCGAAAAAAACATTTCAATTGCATTGGTCGTATGTATTCAGTTAGTCCTACTCAAATAGAGTTATTTCATTTACGATTATTACTGTCACATGTCAAAGGAGTTACAAGTTTTGATGATTTCAAAACTGTCGCTGGAGTTAAACAATCTACGTTTACAGCGACCTGTTTAGCACTAGGTCTAATAGAAGACGATGAAGAGTGTGCAAGAGCAATGGAAGAGGCAACTATATGAATGATGCCACAAAGACTTCGTCGTAATACACTGTAATCCACTTCATCCAGAAGAAATATGGAATAAATATAAAAATGCTATGTCCGAAGATTTTTTGCGCGTAAATTGCATTGAAATTAGTAATCAACTTGCTTATGCTCACATTAATACTTTACTGTGTAATGAAGGTCGATGTTTATCTGATTTTCCTTCTATGGAGCAGACAGTTATAGAAATGAATATGAGGCCTGAAACAAGCAACGTTCACTTGGAACAATTGTTAGAAATTGGCCAAAGACAATATAGGCAATTAAATGAACAGTAAAAATAGATAGTTGATACTATTTTGCAAGCTGTTGAAATTGATCATTACAGTAATAATAATTGTATATATATCAATGGTCCAGGAGGATCTGGAAAAACTTTCATTTACACTACCGTCTACAATTTATTGTCAGCCAAAAATATTAGAGATTGTTCAATGGCATTCACGGGTATTGCTGCAACTTTACTTCCAAATGGTAGGACAGTGCATAAAACATTTGGTTTACCAGTTCCGTTATACAAAGATTCATCGTCAAGTATTAAAATGCAGTCTAAAGAAGAACTTTTTAAAAAGAAACAAAAGTTTTTATTTGGGATGAAGCGCCTATGGCTCCTAAATATGCCTTAGACATAGTCAATAGAACACTACAATCTATCATGAACAATGATTTACCCTTTGGTGGTAAAATTATTATTTTAGGTGGTGATTTTATAAAACTTTTGCCTATTAAAGTTAGAGGAACAAGAAGTGAAACGCTAAGTCTTTCTATTAAATATAGCGAGTTATGGAATCGTTTCATAAAATATAATCTTTCTACTAATATGAGAGTTTTGCCCAATGAAGTTGATTTTGAAAACTTTTTGTTATTAGTTGACGATGGAACTTTAAATGATGCAGATGATAACTTAACTCTTCCTCAACATTGTATCGTGGAACCCAATAATAATATAGCTCAAATTGTATTCGGTACTTTTATATCTGAAAAAATTTTGAAGAAATGAGTAAGTGTGCTATCTTATCAGCTCGAAATATTGACGCTGATGCAATTAATAAAGAAATTACTAATTGAAACTTTTGGACATCAATTCAGAACACGTATATACTGGCATTGATAGTACTGAGAACTGCAATAATGGAGAATTAGATGAAATCATTTTACCAGAATATTTGAATACTTTAAATCCATCCACTTTACCTCCATATGAATTACGTCTACGAAAAAATTGCATTGTGATGCTTATCAGGAATATAAGTATTAATGAAGGATTGTGTAATCGCACGAGCTTACGAGTAATAGATTTTTCGAATCATTTATTGAAATGCAAAATTTTAACTGGTGACAAATCTAATGACATTGTATTTTTAAACCGTATTACTTTATATTGTGAAAATGATTATCCCTTTTCTTTTAAAAGAAGACAATTTCCAATCAAGTTAGTTTTTGCAATGACAATTAATAAATCACAAGGCCAAACATTCCGAAGAATTGCCATTGACCTTCGTAGAGATGTTTTCAATCATGGACAATTATATGTAGCAATGACTAGAGTTCGATCATGGGATTCACTTAAAATTTACTTAGGTGATCATCGCAGAGAAAACTTACAGGTTAAGAACTTCGTTTATAAAGAGTTATATATGTAGGTAATATATAATTTTTGGTTTTATATGTGCAACAAATTTTATTTTATTTATCACAGCATAATCTATAAAGTAGAACAATAATAATAAATGGAATTAATTTAGTTATTTATTTTATATTTATTCCTTATACAGAATATAATGTTGTGCGCGCGTAGCGTGCTAAATGTCACTAGTATAGTAAATATTTGAACAACTATTGATTTATCATTGGCATGAAAATCATTTCAAATTTATGTAATGTATCATTCTTTACAAGATAATAATCTTATATTAGTACGTAACTTAGCTCAACCAAGTTGAGATTAAAACATTTCGCACTAGATTCAAGGTCAACAACCCGGAATTTCCCGATGTAACAATTTTTGATAATTGCGAAAAATTAGACCACAGCATTTAGTAAATCAACATAAAGTTGTAAAATTTGATAACATGTTCGTGATCGTGGGCCTAAAAAAATCCTAAACATCAATTTTTATGAACATAAAATGATTTACAAAATTTTTGGCTACCATACTGGATCTGCCATGTTGGATTTGGAAAATATAATATTAGATTCGTGATCAGCGATCTAAAAAACCTCTTTCTACCAATTTTGGTATGTTTTTGTTGATCACAAGTATGTTTTTGCAAATACATCAAAATAAGCAAAAAAATTTTGGCTTCTAGCCGCCATTTTGAGTACGCCATCTTGAATTTTTAAAACGCCAACCCCTACATTTTAAAGGTAGTGTCCATGGACGCAAGAAATGTACAAGTCTATGAAATCTGCCTATGGTTTCAATACGAAAATATGAAATGAAAAATTTTATTCTTTTAAAAATTCACGTTTTTTGTTAAATAAACAATTGTAACTTCTTAAAACTAATTTTTATTGAATTCTGATATCGCCAATCGAAAGACCGGACAATTTTACGTAGGATTTCTTTTACAAGCGATTTCATATTCAAATATGCAGTTCAAAAAAGTATAAAAAAATCGTCCATTCAGGGCCTAATGGGTTAAGACAACCATGATTTCTCATATATTTTAATTAAATGGGCATTCGACTAAAATACGAGACAAGTATCTGATATTTTTGATCAACGAATGTCTCTGTAAAGGTTCATCAAAATCGATTTCCTGGACGCCTTGGATTCCCTTTGTGAGTCTCATTTTCAAGACTACCCCCACGAAAAATACCGCGAATGCTGCTAATTTAATCAAACTATTGCGAAGCACCGGCGTAATATCGATAGATGGCAGTGCTGCTCGTGGCGCAAACATTATTGACCTTGTCAAAGATTCTATGAGGCATTGAAATGTGTCAGCACCGCGAGGATACGATCAGTTTGCGCGCACACTTCCAGAAGTACACGAGCCCCGGTAATTCATAGGGAATAAGACTCTCTGGAACGCTATTGAGGCATTATCGTCATCAGACGATTCTTTCGTGCCTCAAAGCGAGTCTTACGATATAACTGATAAAGGAGAAGAAGAAGCAGAAGAAGAGTGAGCAGAGGTATTGGGGGCAAGTGGCGGTGTCAACGATACAGATTCATCCTATTTATAGCCTATAAAAAATGTGAAAAAAAGAGGAAAAGAAATAATCACGAGGAGGGGGCGGAGTTGTGGGCATAAAAAATACCAGCACTACAGCCTAAAAAAAGTCGATTGATAAAGCCGTTAAAATTTCAGCTGGGAACATGGATGAACCTAGAAGACGACGAGATGGCGTAGAGAGCGGTGCAAGCGATACGTCTACCTCATCACCGTCCTCTAAATCTTTCACGGATGCTGTGATCAGTATTGTGCCTTTTGAGATGCATTTACCGGAAATTTCTAGGCCCAGGCACGCATCTTGAAGAGTGGCAGGCCCATGGTAAGACAGGCATAAATCCACTAGACAGAGCGTGTCTCGAGCACGACATTGCGTACTCCGATAAAAGCAATCAAGATCATGTCAAAGCTGATCGGTTGCTAGCTGAGCGTGCCTTCTTGTAGATGTTGTCCGAAACATCGGATCGCAAGGAGAAAGCAGCAGCCATAATGACCGTTTTTAGCATGGTCAGCAAAATTGAATTTGATAAATTTTATAAACACATTAGAAATCTTGTTACAAATAAGCGTGTCAGAAGAAAGAAACGCTCAGTGTTTAAGAGAAAGCCAGATGGAGAAGACGCTTGAGCATCTTTATTACGATCTGCCTACCCCATCAGCATATGGTGGTGGGTATAAGGTTGTACGTGGTGTAAGCAAAAAATATAATCCTGAACAGGTGTCACAGTGGTTCAATACTCAGGATTCTTACAGTTTGCACAGACTGATGAGGCATCGATTCCCACGACGTATCTACAATGCGTTTCATCCTAACGGGGTGTGGGAGACGGACATAGCTGATTTTAGATCTTTGAAGACCTCTAACAATCAATACTCCTTTGTACTTGTAGTCATCGATGTGCTGTCGAAGTATGCGTGGGAGCAGCCTCTTTTAGAAGACATCTAAAGCTGTCGGCGAGACGTTTGAGCGCATTCTAGTGAAAAAAAAAAATAGCGATGGCAGTGGAAAAGAATTTATAGGTTGCCAAGTACAGCAACTATTGAAAAAGAGAAACATTACTTATCGCACTGCGCGGGATCCGGATATCAAGGCAGCCATAGCCGAACGTTTTATTAGAACTTTGAAAAGTCGTTTGTGGCGCTATTTTACACATTTCTATACGAGGCGCTACATTGGCGTATTGGATAATGTTCTTGAATTCTACAATAATTCATGGCACAGTGAGATAAAAATGGTACCTTCCAAAGTGACCTTATATAATGCGTCTATATAGCCCGTCAAAATTTGAGGAGCCGCTACTGTGCCAAGTATAAAGCATACGATGGTGGCTAGACATTGTAGCAGTTTAAAATTACTCGAATCGACTCTTTGCAACAGCCGGTAGTTTATTTCGTGCAGGATCTCAACCGAGAAAAAATTGACGGCTTCTTTTACGAGGAACAAGCAGAGTGAGCAAAAAATTGGCAGAGTATACTTTTGAGATCGAGAAGATTCTAAAGAATAAAGGTAGAGTAGTGAGAAAACAATACTTTGTGAGTTGGAAAACCTAAAATTTTCAACTCCTGAATATTTGCTAAAGATTTGGATAGCTTACAATGAGGGACGAATTTTATGTTGTTCTGTCGAGCAACAACAGTGTGTACGTATTTCCGGACAACACGTCCAGGAATTTCACCACGCAGTGACCGCAAAACTTTTGCCTACAAGGTGAGTGGTATGTGGGGCTCATAGAGATTCAAATACTTCTCACATTTCAGTATGTAAGCGACGATAAGAAGGAGGATGCCGTGCACGTGAGAAAATCGAAACATACACAAGTTTTGGCAAACGTAGTGCACAATGAGGAAGACCTTGAGATATTCTGTGGAGTGAAACCGGGTGACATTGACGCTCTTCTGACAGAAATAAATAGTCTAAGTGATGTGGAAGGCCATTTATATTTTGAAATTCAGTGCAGCGAGTAAGTACAGGTTACGTATAATTGTACCACTAATTGTGTAGACTATATACATACTTTTATGCTATCGGAAAAATTGTGCAGAATACTGGGTCTTGAAGATAATAAATTAATATTCTATGTGGATAAGGAAAAAATATATTATTGGCGGCCGACCCGTGAATCTTGTAAATAGTTTACCCTCTGTGCTGATGGTCTATAGTAGTATTTGCCAGCCGTGCGTGACGAGCTGTTCCTCTTCAGTTAAATGCATACACTTATAGCAGCACCCAGAATGCTAACTTTTCCCTACTAATGTACGCATCCTTACTATCATACTCATTTTAGTCAATCGAGATAGATATAAGAGATCAACGCGGAGATCACGTGCCATTCGACTACGGAACATTGACGGCGACACTTCAGTTTAAACGTTTCAGCTAAAATTTCTGCGTATAGATAGTTATTTATTGGACAATGTGGTGGTAGGGGTGGAGAAGATGACGATTTCACTAATTTTAGCCAATGCCCAGGTATTGGTAACGGTAGTAGCAGCAGATGCTCCTGTCAGCTAGGTGCAGGAATAGGTGGTTTTATGAGAGGCCTATATCGACGTGCAATATCTAAGCTCAAAAACAGACTCAAAAAAGGAGTGGCGAAAGCCCGTAAAGAGGCTATCCACAGCGCTGCTCATGCCAACATTGTACAATACGTTGGCATACATCATAAACTACTCAACGAGTCACTTCGTAAACGTATAGGAGAGGGAGGCATGAGACTTTTTAAAATAAAGGCCGATAGTGCAGATATGGCAGATAAACCGGAGTATAAAAGATGACGCGTGACACAGAAACCTCAGTCCCTCAGTGGCGGCGGTGGTGAACAGAGTATCTACTTATACAGTAAGAGGAAGACAGAGTAGAAGGTGAAAAAGAAAAATTGTAGAAAAGGTGATAAGGCTAAGAGGAAGAAATAGACTGAAAAAATAAAGAAAGGTCGCTCCAAGCAAGATATTTTTGAAAATTGATACAATATGGCGTTTTTACACTCTTATTCTTGTGAATCATTAAAGTCTGGCTTATCACTCTTTGAATTTCCGACAACGCAGACAGCCATCGAAAATTCTCACTGGGTGCAGTACAAGCCAGTATCGTCGCTTACCGATTATTTTCCAATAGAGTTCACCATTCCAGGAAATGTCGAGTACCTGGATTTAGCTCATACAGTGCTGAATGTGCTTGTACATATACCGCTAACTGGTACAATACCCGAAGACGCGACCGTGGGATCTGTGAATAATTTTATGCACTCACTGTTCAATCAGGTTGATGTATTCTTTAATCAGAAGCCTGTCTGACCGCCAAACAATACCTACGCCTATAGATCGTACATTGAAACTCTGGTTAACTATGGTCCTGCTGCAAAAGATCATATTTGACGAGTGTTTTATGGTATGGCGGCACAGCAGGATTTATGGATAACTTGCAAGATGATAACAAGGGGCTTGTAAACCGATGAAATGTTATAACTAACGACAAAATTGATATGGTTGACCATTTGCATTGTGACGTCTTTGACCAGAATAGACTTTTACTTGGACGCGTCGAGGTCAGAGTACAACTTGTACGTAACCGAGACAGTTTCTGTCTTATGGATTCTTCAGGGATGTATACAGTTAAAATTACCAAAGCAACTCTATTTGTTCGACAATTAAAGATAATTCCCCGCATTTTACTGGCTCACCAGAAAGCTTTATCAAATGCTACAGCAAAATACCCATTTACACGTGTAGAGGTTAAAGCTGTAACCATGCACAATGGTGTTCATGGTGAGACGATAGATAACGTTTTTCTCGGTCAATTGCCGAAAAGAATTATCTTTAGTTTTGTGGAGAATAAAGCTTACAATGGCGACAAGAGTCTTAACCCATTCAACTTCAAAAACTTTTATATTAGTTTTTTGAGCCAGTACGTGAATGGTGTGAAGATATCCTGAAAACCTTTACAGCCAAACTTTAAAAACGACAGTAGAATGTACGTTGATACCTACCATAAATTATTTTCGGGTACAGGCATGCATTTCTTGAATTTGGGGAATGAAATCACACGTGAGGATTATGTCTATTATCTTTTTGTCTTTGACTTGACACCTGATTTATCATCCAATGAAGACGCTCACTGGAACTTAATCAAGAGCGGCAGTGTGAGAATCGATGTGAGATTCGATGAACCATTGGTTCTTGTCGATTATAGTGGTTGAAAAAACGATGATAGGTGGCACGGATATGTTGAGTGCACGGACAAAGCGCCTCGTGAGTCAGTTGAGCCTCATATCTCGAAGGAGACGGTCATCATGGACTTGGTAATTGATTTTCAGTGCATTAAAGATAATAGAGGTCGTGAAGTGCTCAAAGAGGTTGCGGTTTTCACCTTGCATAAGGACTTTAGTGCGCATTGGATAGTGGCACCAAAATGCAACTCAAGATTTTTACCTAAAGACATTGCGAGACAGAATAATTGACTAACTATTAATCATCATGAATTAGACTGGTACGAAGGAGATATCAGCGTAAAGAATCTAAACAAGAACTTGGAGGAAATTTGTCAAAGAGCCGACAAAATATATGTGCGCGGCACAGAAAAAGTGGCTTTGCTCAGTAAGTTGACGACACGAACTGTTGTTAATTTGGAATTGGAACGATCGGCTAGTGTGAAAAGTATTGCCTACAACACGCTATCAAGCCCTGTTCGAACATCTCCTTCGAAGATCATCCTCGTCAAGCTGAAAACATCTGCCGGTTCGAAAGATTTCTAGCCTATTGTGCGCATTAGCGGGTCATCAGACTTTTCTGGATTCCGCTTCTCACTCGATGCTTGGGAGGGTCTCAAGCAATAATTTGACAATATCAACAAGTATTTTCGGGTGTACAACGAGGAAGAGTAGCAGGACCAGCGTATATCGATTCTAGAGTAGACCATTAGGTACATGATAAACTACTCTGATAGAGCGTTTGAATTAATACCAGTTGGAGGAGAAGCAGATGATGTCAGTGAACCTGCAATCCATACGTCGTGGCCCATCGATCGGGATCGGTATCGGTATCGTTATCGTTATCATTATCGTTATCGTTACTGTTATTGTTATTGTTATTGTTATTTACATTTTTAAAATAGTTCTTTCAAAAATCTGTCCGTCAAAAATTCCGAAATCCATGAACGTGACTCCCTAAGATGTATCCGCTCTCCCTCCCCTGCACCTTTCACGAGCGAGCGCGACTCTTCCCGCGCCGACCGCCCATGTCGATCGGGCATGCCTCGAGTGTGGATGCTGACTACTACCTCCACCTCCGCTGACATTTATGTACCTCTGTACGGACTCCCCCCCCCCTCCACTATTCTTGAAATCTTATACTCCCAGATAGAGATATGACTCCCAGACTGTGCCTGTATTTTATGCACCCCTACTACTTGTATTGTTTTGAACTAATTTCTCTTTTTATACTTTACCAAATTAAGATAATTAATACGGATACGTCAATAGTCAGTCTATAGTTATGGGGGTCATGAATGAGAAGAACAAATTATATATTCCTGACTAGAAAGGTAAAATTATAATGGATAAAAGTGGATTTATTTTTGATGTATTTTCCCACTCGATTCAGTTTTTTTCTATAAAATGCTTTTAGACAATTCTTAGCTTGTTATCTTTTTAGATAATAAATATAATAATTTAGTGTAACAATTTTACCAATTGTCTTAATTATAATATTTTGTGTTTATAATTTTATTTTTTTTTTGTATAATAAAATTCACACCTCTTTTATTTGGTAATATTCTATGGATAGTTTAAATTTCTTTAAATTAATTATGACATCTAAATATAAAAGAAAAAATAACGATTATTATAATAATAATAATAATATACAGCACCTGAAATTGCCTGTAGTATTAAGATTCAAGATATTTTATTAAATTGTGAACGTGTCGTACTGGACGAGGCGCTTTATATTCGCAACTGTTTGCAGCTCATAATATTAGAACTCTGGCAGTTTGCCCTGCTACAACATTAGGAGATAGAAGTTCAAACTAAATGTCGAAGGGGTCAATTGAGTGTTTTATATAACAGTTTGCCCTACTTCTTTAACACAACAATGGGAGAGAGAAGTTCAAACTAAATGTCGAAGGGGTCAATTGAGTGTTTTATTAGGTGTACAACTTTGCTTCCGCCGTTTTTCGATAGATGGCTGCAGCGGTAAGTGCCGGTTGAAATAGGCAGGTCAAAAATTTCATACAGTAAGCTTGGACATCTGTCAACATAACGATAGCAGCACATAAGTGAATTTGTGTTTGCACCAAAAGTGTATTCTCGATCGAAGATGTCAGTTTTCGAGCCAAATTCTCGTCATTTGCGGGAAGTGTTGATTTTCTGCTTTCATTTGAAGAAAACTGCGGCTGAGGCTCATCGAATGCTCTCAAGTGCTTACGGTGACGCTGCTCTTAGTGAAAGAACGTGTCGTGAGTGGTTTCAACGCTTTAAAAGCGGTGATTTTGATGTCGAGGACCGGTATGGC
>UELV01174843.1:0-14978 GCA_900490015.1 Megastigmus stigmatizans | reverse complement strand
GATCCTTACAGTAGTGGCGAAGAAGAGGACGAGAATGTTGATCTTGAAGATGAATCATTTGATACTCTTATTATTGATGACAGTGAATATATACCAGGACTTGAAATATTGTATGATAATAATTATTATCCATCAATAAAAGAGTTCACCGGACAGCCCAGTCACATGGATGACAAAGTTCATTTAGGTGATTGTTCACCAATAAATTATTTTGATTTATTTTTTTATGAACGTCTATTGGATCACATCGTTCATGAAACAAACCTTTTTCAACTTCAAAATCCTGAACCAGATCGTTTGCACATGAAAACTTGGGAAGATCTATCGATAAGTGAGCTCAAAACCTTTCTTGGGCTGACTATGTTGATGGGTCACATAAAAAAAGTTTCATTAGACGATTATTGGAGCAAGAATCCTTTATTAGTCAGTCCAATTTTTTCGCAAACAAAGACACACAATAGATATGAACAAATCCTAAGATTTCTTCATTTTCGCAATAATACGCAAATTTTGAACCATTCTTTGATAAAAATCAAAATCGTAATAGATAATCTAAATGAAAAATTTAAATTTAAATTATAAAAAATTTTCGCGCATGTTCGAGTACAAAGTCGCGTGCAAACGCAGTGCGTAGAATGCGCACGGCCGCTCTTTACTGTACTTTTAATCTTATTACTTTTGATCCCTTTATTTCTCCAACTTGAAAATTTAGGGTTTTGTAGCTTAAGACTTGTACTATCGAATGGTGAAATTTATTTTGAAAAAAAAAATGATATATTACTTTTTGAATAGTCTGAACATTCAAATTGAATTTTCGACCAGAAAAAAGTGTTTTATAGTAAAAATAATGGCACCATTAGAAAGAACAGGAAATAATCTATCGATATGCATGCTTAGTTTTTTTCTGAAACGCTCAATGAAGGATTATAGGCGAGTTGAAGAGAGCACCTTTTACGAAAAAAACGCGCTGCGCGCGCCCGCTGGCCGGTTTTTGGTGGACGCAAGATACCATGAAGGAAGGACAGTTGGGCGGAATAAAGTTAGGAAATACAAAAATTTGGACGTTAAGTTATGCAGATGACATAGTACTAATAGCGAAGTGTAAAGAAGAAAGGGTTTGAGATAAGTATAGAGAAATTAAAAGTAGTAGTTTTTGAAAAGGGCAGGGGTAATTAAAAAGGTACGCAGATGCGTGTTTACTCGCGTGATCTGTAGCTATACACAGCGCTGTGCTGGCGCACAAACACTGACCTCGCAACCAAGCGAGAATGAGAGAGAGAGAGAGAGAGAGAGAGAGAGAATAGGAAGATGTGTTCGAACCGTTGCTCCAACACGTCGCACGCTTTATTTCTAACGCATATAAAATGTCGCATGTACTTACTCGGTGCTAGGAGTGTGCCGAGCAGAAAATCCTTACTCCTATTCTCGATTGTGAACGGCCGGCCGGCCCGTTCACCCGCAAAACCCTGACGAAGATGTAGGACGCTTTCGTCCCACCGCATGGCGCTGGTCGCTCAACTTTCCGAGGAGATACTCCTCCTCGTCTCATTCGCAGTATGGCTGCACTCCACACACTCACCACACTGCAGTAGACACTCAAATGCTTTCCCCACACGATATAGAAAATCCAAAGTTAACACAAGTCACGTCTGCATGGGTTCAACGCTGCGGTCTCTCTCCCGAATATCTCAAGCACGCGCCGCGATCTTCCCAATCACATCATATCTTTCTCTCTCGCTCGCACTCGCGGACACTTACGGCAGCACCCCAGGTAGGTCACTCGCGTGCGGCAATTAACCAAATTAATCGTTCGTGTCCAGTTCTTGCTTACGAAGACGCGTAATATTTAGATATTTAATAATCACGCGTCACATATTTAAGTAATTGAATACGACTGCAATGTACCGCGCTGTTGAAAATAATATAATTGAATAAATATTAAGGATATTAAAACGTGTATAAAAATTTTAACAATTTTAATATGGCTGCTATTTTATGCGCTTCGAAATATATTCATATACATAGCGTTGTACTGACGTTTCTCTTGTAGGTTGTTCATAAAGACAAATCATGTATTTTACTTTATCAATAACTATGTGCCTTATCTGCACGTCCACGCCGTGAGAAACAGGCAACATTCTTCATGATGAATTGAATCATTCTAAAGAATGGCAAACGCAGAAAGGTTAAGTATAGGTCGGTAAGGTAGGAATCTAGTCACCCATTTCCGGCCCTTTTTCGATAACAAAAAAACTCGGCTGGTAAGTTCGGCATACCAGTTAAATATGTATCCGATCAAAATAAAAATAGGTCGCAATACCCTTGGTCGTAACAGAATGACACAGCAAAACATTAAAACACTTTAATATAATGTAAGATAAAGTGTAAGATAAGATAAGATAAGATTTTAAGATATTAAAATACTTATGATCAAAAACTCCGTTTCCTCTCCCCTATATAAACAATGGATATTTATTTTTAATTTTTTTTATTTTCAGTTTATTTATTCCTATACAAATAATTTAGAAGTTAGTTGTTTAAATTTTATTAAAAGCAGCAATATCAACAGATTGTACTAAATCTTCAAATTCCTGTATTTGTTCCACAAGTGCATCAACAGAAACTTTTTCATCTTCAACGACACACATGATTTGCAATTTTTGAATACCGTATCCAACCGGAACAAGTTTTGCTAAAACAAATTAGTTTTGTACGTATATGAATTATTAAAAGGTACTATACAATATTCAATAAACTTACAGGCACCCCATACAAGGCCATCTATCTCAATAGCTCGAACAACCTTTTCCATGTCATTCATATTAGTTTCGTCATCCCAAGGTTTGACATCAATAACAATACTAGATTTAGCTATTAGTGTAGGTTTTTTCGATTTCTTTTCGGCATAGGCTTTTAGTCTTTCTTCTCTTATTTTGACGGCTTCTGAATCTTCTTCATCATCCGAGTCAAAAAGATCGATATCATCATCACCGTCACCTATAGCTGGTATTACAACTGATGGCTGACTAACAGAAGGTGCGAATAACTTATCGCCTTGTAAAGTTTTATGATCATATGACTTTATGTGATTGTACCACCTGAGTACGTGAGAATTAATTGCAGTAGGAGCTTTGCCTAAAGCATGAAAAACAGCTACGTCAGCTTGTGATGGTTGCCATCTAGAAATAAAAATTATAAATTAACAACGCTAAAGAGATTTCACAAAGAAAAATTTTTAATGTCATTTACTTTATATTTTAATCTTTAGAAGATCGAGATTTGACGGGTCACATTCTGAATAAAAAGTATTGTAAAGGGGGACTACGCATTATATATTCATCGTAAACAAAGTACCGATCACTTAAATGATGGTCTCGGACCACAGAGGGACAAACATAAAAAAAATATTTTCGGGTATTCTGAAGTATTTTTAAGGGAACGTCAGTCATTCTCAAATAAATTCACGGTAGTTTCTGAAATTTTCACATAAATATTTTATTATACTATTGGTAGATTCAGAACACCGTAATTTATATATGTATAATCCATTATAGTTGCTATGAAAGTAGTGAAATCTATAAAAATCACCTTTAAAAAAGTAAAACTTGTGGCAAGTATGATGTTTCTTCCCCAGCACAATCGAAGGCATTGATTCTAAAAGGTCCTGAGCGTGTGGAACGGCTACCGCAAGCTAGAAAGTATTGTCACCGTGACGAAATTTTCAAATTTGCGGAAATTAATTTTAAAAAATAATATCATCTAGAGGATCAAAAAAGGCAACTTTTTTACTATTTAATTCTTTTTGTAAAATGTTTAGGTTGTGAGGAAAAAAATAAAAACTGAAAAATTGTGAAACTCATTTTTAATACATTTTTAAAACTTGAATCGCTCTAACTTCGACAAATATGAGAGTCTTCTTCATTTTTGGTATGGTATTGTAAAAAACCAAGAGAAAAAACAAGATTTTTGCATAACCTGTATACTCTGAATATTTCTCATATTTACTCTTTTGTTTCTTACATAATATGAACGCTCCCTAATGTAATAAAGAAAATAAAATACAGCTATTCTCACATCGAAATCGTTTACATTTTCGCTTGTTTACAAGCTACATTTATTTAATAAAGTGGTTGACTTATTTAATCTTTTTGATTAATAATTTAAATAAAATAAAAGTATTTATTTAATATTAAACCAGAAATCAATTTTTAAATTATTTTAAAATATAGCCGAATTAAATTTTGAAGTAGGAATAAACTTTTGACGTCGATTTTTACGTATAAACCAATTTTTTTTTAAAGGTTATTTTTGTAGGGATTAGAATATGAATCATCTACTGGGAAGAAAGTGCTTGAAAAGACGTTTACCGAAATTATAAAATGCTACCCTAAAAAGTGTTTTTCAAAAGTAGATTGTGAATGGCAAAAAGGTATGTTTGAAAAATATTGGCGCTGTGGAGATATTGAAGTGCAGAATACTGTATTAGAAAATATGATTGAAAAAAAAAAAGAATCTACGCAAGAACTCAGTTACTTGCAATGGTAATATCATTGTCGCTACAAAGGATTATTATTATTATAATATTTGTCCAGTATTATTATTTGTCGAAAATTTATTTGCAGTATTTTCCAAATAGGGAAAGAAAAATCAAAGTAGTACAAGGAAAAATAATAAGTGGGAAAACGATGGCTGATAATAGAGGAAGACACGAAAATCATAGTGTAAAGTTAACTGAAAATATCAAAATTCTAATTCTTGAACATTGCAAGAGCCTTGCGCATTCTGAATCACATTATTCGAGAGAAAGTTCAAAGCTTAACTATTTTGATGATAAAGCATTAAAGTTCCATTCACTCTATTTTTAATTTTTAGAGTTTTATGCATCTGTGACAGGAGATATAGCTATTCCGATTGACAAGACAACATATTTTAATTATTTCAATCATTATGTGAACTTTTCTATCGGTTTTCCAGGTACTGATGTATGTGATTTATGTTACACGTATGAAACTAACAAGGACGAGAAAGTGAGTATCAACAACATATGGTGCAAGTAGAAAAATATAGAAAGTTAAAAACTTCAATGATGTCTGCTCTCAATGTACTTAAATGTGAATGTGATTTTGGTCAAAACTTGCCTTTACCGAAAATTCCAGTTAACTCTCAATTTTTTCGTCGCTTAATTTGGTTGTATATGTTTAACGTACACATTTTCGACAGCGATCATAGTTACTTGTTTCATTTTCTCGAAGGTATATTAAAAAAAGACGCGAACAGTGTATGTAACATGGTAGAGTACGCTATAAAAGAAGAACTACAACTAAATTACTTCGACAAGATATTTTTGTTTTCTGATGCTTCAGAGGGTCAAAACTGTAATTACACCATTTTGCAATTCTTTTCTTTTTTATCTTGTAAAATGCAACTTGAAATACAACAGCTGTTTCCTGTCAGAGGCCATTCGTACTGTCAGTGCGATAGAAATTACGGTTTATATGGCAATAAGAAAAAAAAGCAAGAACGGATTGAAACGGAAAATGATTATGTGAAAATAATAAAAAATTCTCGAAATCCTCCGTTCGAAATGGTTGATGTTTCACAGTGTGAAATAAATGATTATGAAAAACTGTTTTCGAAAGATGAAGACTTGCAGAAGAATAAGCAAAGCTGTCAGAATCAGTTATTTTCCCAATGAAAACGTTGACTTGCATTACGATTACGATGGCAATGTAACTACTATAAAAATAGCAAATAGTATCAATGTCGACTTGGCAAAAGTATCATCAGCAGGAAAGATAGGGATAACAAAAGAAAAAGAAAAAGACTTCAAACATTTATTCCAATTTTGTACTACCAATGGGCAAAATTTTGGCGAGAGCTTTAAACGAAAGTTTTATCAAAACTGATAAGAAAAAAATTGAAAAAGAAATATTAGAAATCGAATTGTCAAAAGAAATAAAACATATTAATAAGCAAAAGCACAAAGGAGTAAAAAATAATGAAAAAGAAACAATAATAAAATCTGACATGATCAAGACAAAAAAAACAGAGTAATCAAATAAAAAATACGAAGAAATCAGCAAAAGAAAAATAAAAAATGTTTTTTTGTGCATACTACAAAGTTGTAAACAAATGATTATTTACGAGTACAAATAAAAATACATAAATATATGTAGTATAAAAACTTATTGTGTAGTTGTGAGTTTTATTAAATTGATATTTTTTTAAGGAATCATATTTTCAAAGATTGTATTTACTATTTAATTATTCAGCTTTGTTACTAAAATCAATTTCATGAGTTTGCAAACTTTTTTTTTAAACATTTAATTTCAACCATTTTTCATCTAATCAATGCTTAATTTTACAATGAAAATAAAACCTTTAAAAATATCAAACATATTAAATAAATCAACCACATTATAAAATAAATTTAACTGGTAAATAAGCAAAAACGTATAACGATTTCGATGCGAGAATATATGTATTTTGTTTTTTTTTATTACATTTGAGGTTGTCAACATTCAGGGTATCCAGGTTATGCAAAAATCGCCCAGACCAGCAATCGTTGCGTTCACGCGGAACGAGTATTTTTGGGAAAATCGCTACATCTTCTCTATTTTTTAATTAATCGACCTGAAACTTTCTGAAAAACTTCTTCGAATGTTGATGAACAAATGTCTCGCTGGAAGTTTCTTGAGTCTTAAACTTACCTCGATACTTTTTTTTCGTTGAACTTACTTAGTCTTATAAAAAGAGGCTAAGAGGTTTGTGATTGAATTTTTAAGTGAAAACTTTGTAATATGTAACTTTTTATGAGTTTTTCAGCATCGCTAGGGTTTTTTACAATACCATACCAAAAATGAAGAAGATTCTTTCATATTTGTCGAAGGTAGAGCGATTCAAGTTTTAAAAATGTATTAAAAATGAGTTTCACAATTTTTCAGTTTTTATTTTTTTCCTCACAACCTAAAAATTTTACAAAAAAAATTAAATAGTAAAAAAGTTGCTTTTTTTGATCCTCTAGACGATATTATTTTTTAAAATTAATTTCCGCAAATTTGAAAATTTCGTCACAGTGACAATACTTTCTAGCTTGCGGGAGACGTTCCACGCGCTCAGGACCTTTTAGAATCGATGCCTTCAATTACAGTTATTCTTGAATCAAATCCTATTAAAATTAAAATCTCTTTAGTTACTGCATCTATATAATCGCTTTTTGATAATGTAAAAAGTAAAATATATTTTTTGTTGCATAATGTCGAATTCATATTTCTAACTAAACAATGGAATTATTTTGCTACTTTGCCGTGAGTGGAAATAAGAAGCGATAAAAATAAATTTACTGCTTAAATGGTTTTACTATACTACATTTAATATAATTGGTCATCAGACAACTTGGGACGCGTTCTGTTTCGATATAAATCTAGAAGTAATATATGTTATACACCTATAAGAACTTTAGCTTTATTAAATATTCACTTAATCAAAAATTTAAAAAAATACATTTCATATCAATTAGAAACGGACATAATACATCATAAGGAGTAGAAGGGGTGCTATAGATTCAGTAATTCAAATTATATTTCGATCAAAATTACTAATTAACATTATTTTTTTTACTTCAATATTAAGGAAAAAGTATTTGATAATTATTAATTTTAAGTTTCATTGTTTTGTATAGTACAGCTACATTTGATTGCAACTAATATAAGCTTAAATTTTGTTCGTTACCTTAAACTGCCTGACGCCGTGCCGCCAAGTATGTTCATAGTATTATACATTTTGAGATTAAGAATATTGTACAAAATTGAAAAGAGAAAAAAATAATAAAACAACTAAAATGACTTACAAACTGCTAAGATTGCTGTTAAGCTAAAACGAATACTTGACAATTTCTAAAATGATTTCACAACTTTCCTTAGCCAAATTTTGCCATAAGAAATTGGAAATTAATAAGAAATTATTTATCTAATTTGCATTACTGGGACAAGTAGGAGCTTTGACAGCAATTTCTATTTATTTTATAACTTTCTTAAGGTCAAATTTAGATAATATGAAAAATGTTATAAAGAATTAATTATTTAGTTAGAAATATGAATTCGACGTTATGCAGCAAAAAATATATTTCACTTTTTACATTATCAAAAAGAGATTATATAGATACAGTAACTAGAGATTTTAATTTTAATAGAATTTGATTCAAGAATAAATGTAATTGTGCTGGGGAAGAAACATCATACTTGCCACAAGCTTTACCTTTTTGAAGGTAATTTATGTTATACTTTTGGAATAATCTACCTATTCCTTCGTAACTGTCTCCTTTTTTATTTTCTTCATCCATATCACAGATACGGATATATGCGCGCATTTATAATATTATGACATCAGCGCGGGTCCATACCCGTGCATACGTATATTTATACACGTAGCCGATCACAATGTAAACGGTGCTTATCTCTTCGGCCTTTAGCAACACTAGCACCACTAGCTTTCCAAAACATTTCTCAATGTAGAAACAACTATCTGGGTTTGTGTACAGCGTGTAGTTATATTGACAAAGTTCATCGCTCTGCTATATTTATTTTGTTATTTTAAAATATATTTTTTTTTATTAAATTCGGTTTTCACTTTATTAAATTCGGAAACACTTATCGTGATAAGCATGGAAGAACAAATACCAACGCTGATAAGAAGTGGACATTTGGGAGAACAAAGAGAGTCTTTGGTAATAGAGATAACGGCAATGCTCCAACTCCAAAAAGGCCAAGAACATCTTCAAGAAAGCTACAGTATATTGAAAGTGAAGGCTGTGTAACAAAAAACAGGATTATAGACATAAACATACTATATCCCGTATTAAAAAAATTCCTGTGCTGTCAAAAATGTCATGGAAAAGTTTAAGTTTCTTGTTATAATGCATCATATCTACGGCTCCAATTCGAAAGGACTTATTTCGAAAATTCGTTTGGAAGAGACTTACTTCGCAAAAGGGTTTGGAAGAGACTTATCCGAAAAATATGATGATTGATCACAAGTCACTGAATTTAATCGTCTTGTCGGTAAGTCATTCCTAAACATTGCTTCTAGTATTCTAGAATTATTATTCATCTTGTTAGGCAAAGTTCTTTGAGTAGAGCATAATATTATGTGCCGCTGGCAAGGATGAGTCATGTAGACGAAGCCTAAGGCGGCGCACCGCGACCTTATTATATTTTGAAACGGTACTTTTTAACCTAAAAAATTTTTTCATTTTAGAACTACAAGTTAAATATTTGTTTTCATAAAAGCTACTAGTACTCAAATTGAAAGTATCAGTTTTTTCAGTTTTTTAGAATAAGTTTCCTCTCTTAAATAATGCATGGCCGGATGTTTTGAAGCCAGTTTAAACGCAATGTGATTGGCCTTTCGAATTAGCGCGAAAGTTTGAATATGGGTATTGTAATTTCCGGTTTTAGTTTTTAAACATTATTAAATATTAGTTTTATTTTTGAAAAGAAAATAATTTCTTTTTAACAAAGCCGTAGTTCATATATCTGTGTCGCAAATTAAATTCTTGTACTCTCGAAATAGCTGAAAATCTCGCATTATCTAATTGAATGAAAGAGCACCGAGGTATGGCTATTAAAAAAGTTTTCAAATAAATGAACGATATGACTTCGATGCTTTTCACATAATTTGAGTATTTAAAATAATACACAAATATTGAAATATCAAATAATATTAGTAAAAAGATATTAAATAGGTCGTTTAGTTCGAAAGCCTTTTTAATAAATTTCAGTCGAGTTTAGCTATCTCAAAGATAAAGCTTTGCAATGATGAAAGTTTATTCAGCTATACAAAATCGATATGATTGATATGGCGGTTCTACAATCAGAACATATAACTCCGATTCAAAAATGACATTGTAGAATGTGTGATGCGCGTATCTTTTGATATAGTAAAAATTTCCTTTGATAATTGCTTTATTATGCAGAGTTGAAGCGATTTCATTGGAAACAGTGAAAGATCAGTAGTCGATTAAATGCTATTTCTTGAAATATACTTTAGATTTATAGGACACTAGGTATCTATATTTCAAATTATTTAAAAAGCTAAAATTGCACATCAGCATTCCTTTGAGAATAAAACCAATGTGTATGCATGCAAATCTGTCAGGCAAGCAAGCTAAATTCAAATTCTTGAAATTCTTTAAGATTATTTTTGGGATGTTTAAGGGGGTTCTAAATTAAATTCAAATTTTAAATTAAGAGCATAAATACATAGTCAATTGTGGTATTTGCAATTGATTATTTATTCTAATTGATCAAGTATTTTATCTAACCTATAAAATGCATATGATAGGCTAGAATTCAATTTTTTAAAAGGCTATGTCCGTACTCTCAGTGTGTATAGTTTTGATAGGGTGTAGTTAGTAAAATATATGGAAAGCAGTACGTCATCAAATAAAATGTTTGAAACTGTGCATTTTTATGATTCATTTAAAGCGATAATATGGTTGATTTATAAATTGATATGCTTATTAAGAGCTCAGATACATAGTCAATTGCCGTATTTGAAATTGATTATTTATTCTAATTGATCAAGTAATCAAATAAATGTTTTAATAAAATGTATGTACATGCTTATGATGTGGTATATAAAAACAAACACATGCATGCTGTTCGTTTTCATTTGCGATTCTTAAGTGTTTCTTTTCACAGCTTTCCATATATTTTACTAACTACTCAATTATCGTCGTGACCTCACACATTCAAGAACGACAAATGAAAACGAACAGCATGCATGTGTTTGTTTTTATATGTCACATCATAAGCATGTACATACATTCTATTAGAAAATTTATTTGATTACTTGATCAATTAGAATATATAATCAATTGAAAGTACGACAATTGACTATGTATCTGTGCTCTTAATTAACAAATCAATTTATAAAGGAACCATATTATCGCTTTAAATGAATCATAAAAATGCAGTTTCAAACATTTTATCTGATGACGTACAGTTTTCCATATATTTAACTAACAACACCCTATCATAACTGTACACACTGAGTATGACATTGCCTCTTATAAAATTAAATTCTAGCCTATTATATGCATTTTATAGGTTATATTTGTTTGTGTATATCTAACATGTAGGTGTTACTGAAAATGCTATATAAATTATAAATAAATAAAAAGTTTAGTAAAGATTTTAAAAGTAAGTATTATTACAACTACTTAACCTTAATAAACACTAAGTCGCCTTCGTGGAATTTAATGTTATTTCCCCGATTTACATCGTAACGGAATTTCATACGCTCTCGCTCCGACGGAATTTTATTAATGATATTTGCAAGTCGCGTTTTATGGTTTTTATCGTAATTATCAGTAATATTAGAAAATTGACGCAGTAGTCCTTCATCGTGACTCGGAATGTATCCATAAAAGGCTTCAAAAGGGCTTTTGCCCGTGCTCTGAGAGAAAAAAAGGGAGAGCTGTTGATCAAAACGTGCCGTGCGCTGCGCTCCCTGTACAAGCGGACTACTGCTCGCCTCTGTCGGGTGAGTGACTACCCCGACTCGGGCAGGCAGTACGCCTCGAGTAAGTGGGAAGCAGCGCCACCGAAATACAGAGGGACGTTACACCTGAAAATTACTCCGCGGTGCTAGACTGAACAATACGTGAACCTAACCTCAAACTAATTTGCATCTAGGAAGACAAATAATAATATAATTCGCATAATTTGAAATGCTATTTACTTTTACATCAAACGTATTTTATCATTTATACCAGGTGTAGTCCATTAAAGATAGATTCTATGAGTGACTGTATTCGCGATACGCGTCTACATAATATTTTAAAAGGTTCGGGCTTGAAATATCGCTTGAGCAATCGCGTATATATTTTTATTTTTTGCGTTATTCGCGGTTTGGTTTAGACTCGCATCACTCTGGGTGGCGATTATGCGTCCGCAATGTACTGCATTGTGATTTTATATCGTGCGTTCACGACTGCCGTGCAATGGGCAATCGCTAAACACTTATTTCTTTTTAAATCTTTAATTCAAGTGTGTGTTCACAATCATCTCGTATTGGACGATTGCTAGACACTGTTTCTTTTATTATGTATAGGTAGGATAGGACACTTGGTAGACTAGGCAGCCACGCAATGGACTGCATAATCGCCAAGAGTCTTATTATATTTTTCTGTCAATTTGATTTTATTTTTAATTATAATTTTAATGTCTAGGTAGACTGCACAGCTACGTACTGGACTGTGTAATCACCACGGATTGTAAGATTATTTAAATGATTTTATTTTAATTCTCACAGCATTAGGTAGACTGTATAGCCACGTAATGGACTGTACTGTCGCCACCTGCCGTACGCATAAGCTAGATTTTAATGCTTAATACTCGGGTTCACGATTGCCGCGCAATGGACCATCACTAGACGAGTTTAAGCCTTAATGTTTAATTTTTTATTTAAATAATTAAAATGCTTTTATTATGAAACAAAAAACAAGTTTATTATAGCTCAATAGTAAGAAGGCGGAAAAGCTCTCAGGTGGGCCCGAGGAAGAACTTCGGAGCGAATGAAGCGAGTAAGATTCTCTGGCGGCGCAGCACCTTTCTTACGAAAATCGTGGGGAGAAAGGTTTATCCCCTCTTCGCCGAGCTTTCCCTCCTCCGCGTTATGGCAATATTAGTGGGGCACGCTCGCCAAAGCTTGGGTGGGTTCGCCGGCGCTCGATCTTTCCGCTCCCCGTGTATATACATATATACATTTTTAACTAACGCCTTACGCTCGCATCGCTTTACATACAAGCAAACTAAACAATTTTATTTATAATAATGGGCTGGGCATCACATTGCCCCCCAAAATAAAATCACATCACGGCCAGTCTTATTTTGATCACATTATTATATTATAAACGAACATTATAAAAGAAAAACAGAATTATTGTCTATGGAAAAAAATCACAAAATTATAAATAAAATCACTGTCTAAAATAATTATTGGTCACTGAGAAAAAACATCACAGTTAAAATTAATTCCTTAAGTGATTATATTCACAAAATTATAAATAAAATCACAGTTTATAATAATTATCGGTTGCCGAGAAAAATAAATAAAAATGTCACTGTTTTAAATAATTATAATTAATCTAACCGATTGCATCCAGCCATTGCTGGAGTTCTCCAGGGCGCACCATATCCTCCCGGTTCGAGGCGAGGCCGTAATGAAACTGGGACAGAACGTCCTGGAGGAATTTCTCGCCCGCGAAGTCCCCGATTTTGTTGGGGTCCTCCTCCCAGTTTCCTACCTTAGTGACGATGTCCTCGGTGTCGCCGTTGTTGGCCAACATCTGGATCTCGTCTAAGAGCTGGATTAGCTCTTCGACGTCAGCACGCGTCGTGGTGCTGGCGTTGGTAGCGACGGCTTGGACGTTGGTAGTGGTGGTCGTGGCGATGGTGGTGGTCGTGATGCAGTGGGCGGCGAGCTCACGTTCGCGGGCGGCGATGTCCCGCTGGAGTGCGGCGATGCTGGCATCATCTCTTGCCAGCTCCTCTGCTGTGTCGTCGTCCGGGTGTGGATGCTTCTACCCGCGCCATTGTTGACCTTTATCCACGGGCGTCTGAGTGGCCTTGGTGGCACGGTGACGAGGCGTCTGCGTGCCTCTACCTCTGGTGTAGCGGCCCTCCACTTTCACCCACTTTGTCGCGTTAGTCAACTGCACCTTCCTACAAAAAATGTGTAGGCGGTGCCAATCGACTTTGGTCACCTTTCCGTCGACGGTCTGTGTAGCTGCGTCGCAGCACGCCACCCTCTCCGTCTGTGTACTGGTGTTGGTAGTGGTGTGACTGCTCATGGTTAAGTATGGGTTTGAGCGTGGGACCTGTTTTTTTAAACCTTGGCGCATGGCACCGCCGAAAGCTCGTGAAAGCACGTTGGAATGGGAGTAGCGAGCGGCGGGCCAGCCGCCTATGCTCTGTTTCTCTCGCGCCCACCGGTGCTCTGTCTCTCTGCACCCTCTGGTGCTCTCTCGCACCCTGCCCCGCTGCTCCGCTGTCGGCGGTTTGTTTACATCACGCGGCCTACCTGGCTCCGAAACGCCGGGTTTTAAGCCCTTTAAAATTTTAACATAGCGGGCTTTAAAAACTATGTATTGTAAAAATTCTTTTTGTCTATTCTACTGCTTCTTTTTTGTTTATTTCTTCGCGCACTTTCATTGCATTACTAGCACTATCTATTATTGTTTATTCTGACTTGTTAATGATTAATTATTATATATTAATTAATTATTATTGGTTTATTAAAATACTTAAATATATGTATATTAATATTTTGATTATTATTATTTAGAAAAATACGGTTATAAATTAGATACATGGAATTTTCCTCTTTCTTTTTGCGTTTTGTCATTATACAGTAAATAAGTGTTTATATTAATTCTTTCTTCCACTGTAAATGGTCCTTCGTATACGTTAAAGAATTTTGCTTAACGTGTACGAAGCTTATTATCTATTAGGTGCACAACTTTGCTTCCGCCGATTTTTTCGAAAATTTGAGGCTTTATTCTGAAAAAGTGATTAGCTGTTTATGATTCAAAGTACTGTCCGTCACTAGCCACTACTTTTTGCCATCTTTCGGGCAATTGTCGGATACCATCTCGAAAAAACGATGCGTCTTTTGAGGCGATCCACAAATCGATCCATTCTTTGACTTCTTCATAAGAATGGAAATGCTGCTCAGCTAGGCCATGTGCCATCGATCGGAACAAATGGTAGTCGGAAGGAGCAATGTCTGGAGAGTACGGCGGGTGGAGTAAGACTTCCCATTTTAGGGTTTCTAAGTATGTCTTGACGGGTTTTGCGACATGTGGCCGAGCATTGTCATGTTGCAGGATAACTTTATCGTGTCTCTCTTGATACTGTGGCCGTTTCTCCTTCAATGCTCGACTCAAACGCATCAATTGCGTTCGATACCGATCC
>UELV01174842.1:0-17418 GCA_900490015.1 Megastigmus stigmatizans | reverse complement strand
GCCGATGCAGGACTACATAGCAGACATGCAGTTCCAATATAAAAAATTACCAGCACACAAAAGCGAAAGCGAGAAGAGCAAAGTCCACAGGATTTTTTTAAATATGCGCCCTGAATTCCATCCGTTACTGCCAGATTATGCAGATATGGCGTTAGAAGTGTTCTCGGATAAAGCAATTTTACTTTCCAAAGCGTTCGATGTAGGAAAGAAACAGTCTACAGCAAACGTTAAAGAAAATAAAGCTTCAGAGAAACAAAACGAAGAAAGGGTTAATAACAAGGAAAAACCAAAGGTAGAAGCCGTCTCGGGGCCGACACATTCGGACGTGTCTAAAATGATACAAGAAGAACTCAAAAAATTCTTCATTAATATAAATAATAACGACAAAAATTACAGTAGTAACAACAATCGAAATAGAAATTATAATGGCAATCAACAACGACAAAACTTCGGAAGTTATAGGGGAAAAAATTTCAACCCCCGGAAGCAACAAGGAGGGGTGAGTTCATATCAACACCCTCAACAAAGATCTTATCTCAGCAATCAAAGCTTCAGAAACAGTTACAACAGCGGAAATGGCCCCAATAACAGAGCCGCCAACAATCAAAATAGTAATAATGAGTGGCGATGTAATAACATCCGCGACAGAGGAAAATTCGGAAGAGGCAGAGGTAATCCTCACAGTCAAGGCTACCATGGGAAAAATCACTATAATAATATTCATTATACTAATGACCAGTCCCAGCAGCCGCCGAATCGACAGCCTCAACTGCAGCTACAAAATGCAGAGAACAGAAATAATACCCCGCAGCAACAGCCGGGAAACGGGCGGTAGTCGGCGAGCAGCGGACCGCCCCTCCGACTTTACCTACAAAGGTCTCATTAGTTAGCATACGCATACCTAGATGATATTGTGTTAATCTCACAGACGTTTGAAGAGCACGTACACAGGCTTAGGAAATTACGCCTAAAAATAAACAATGCGGGATTAACGGTGAATAGAGAAAAAAGTAATTTTTTCGTAAATGAAGTAAAATACCTAGGATTTATAGTAAATGAACACGGAGTGTCGATTGACCCCAAAAAAACGGAGGCAGTCAGACAATATCCGGCACCAAAGACGTTACGCCAACTACAAAGATTTCTTGGAATGGCATCTTGGTACAGAAAATTCATAAAAGATTTCGCCTCAATAGCTAACCCGTTGACTAATCTATTAAAAAGAAAAGATAAAAATAATAATAAGCTCGAGTGGGGAGCTGAACAAGAGAAAGCTTTCGAAATACTAAAAGCCAAGCTCATCAGTGCACCGATGCTGCATAGGCCATATCCAGAAAAACCATTCGTATTGCATACAGATGCGAGCAATTCCGGTTTTGGAGCCGTTCTGACGCAAAAAGCAGACGACACAGAACACGTAATTGCATACGCAAGCAGAGCATTAAAACCAGCGGAGTTACATTATAACACCACAGAAAAAGAATGCTTAGCTGTCAAATGGTCAATAGATAAATTCAGACCATATTTAGAAGCGGAAAAATTTACAGTAATCATAGACCATAGTGCATTAAAATGGCTCTTCGAAAGAAAAAATCCAGTAGGCAGACTGGGCCGATGGGCTCAAGATTTAGCAGAATATGACTTCGAAACAGTACACAGGCCAGGAAAGCATAATGTCGTACCTGATGCATTGTCAAGGATTCATGAAAATGAAGGAATTAAAATAAATGAAATAAATATAAAAGAAGAAACAACGGACTCGTGGTACAAGAAGAGAACTTATCAAATATTGAGATTTCCAAGAAGATACAAAGATTGGAGAATTAATAATGGAAAGATATACAGATACAGGCCGAACTATGGAGAAACAGAACTATGCAGTGACCTTGACGCATGGAAGTTAGTCATACCATGCGAAAAGAAATACAGAATATTAAAAGAGATACACTTACATTTACAGGGATGTTCTCGAATACGTCAATACGTGCGAGACATACCAGAGATGCAAAATAGACCAGAGACAACAAATTGGCCTAATGGGTAGCCGACATGTAGATCGACCTGGCAAAGTAATCGCAGTCGATCTCATAGGCGATTTTCCAACAAGCCGTAAAGGGTTTAAATATGCCATAATTTTTGAGAATATTTTCTCAAAATTTATATTGTGCATACCAATCAGGAACAAAACAGCAAGCGCCGTGAGAGACGCAATCCAAAATAAGTTATGTGCAACTTTTGGAACGCCTGAAACGATAATTTCGGACAATGGCAAAGAATTTATAAATTCTTCAGTCAAAGACTTTCTCACAAAGAATGCGATAAACCACGAGCGCATACCAGCAAGGCTTGCGCAAGCGAACCCAGTAATGATATCAGCATTCATTGGAAAAAATCATAAGAAATGGGATGAATATCTGCCGCAGTTCCAATTCGCGCATAACACGTCAGTTCATGCTACAACAGGTAAAACACCAGCATTTCTAACGTTTGGCCGTGAATTGGAGCCACCCACATTTTGGAGAAGGAAAGCAGAAAAAGCAGAAAACAATGACGTATTACTCCAAGAAATTAAACAGAGAATCAATGCAACAGATACACAATACAAAGTTGAATTAAAGAAGTGAAAAAAAAGATTACAAGAATTAGCAGAAGTACAAGAGGAAACGAGCAATAAGTCGCAAATACCAAGCGAAAAGCAAGCGCATTATTACAATAAAAATAAAAGAGAGTTCACGTTCAAAGAAGGAGAAAAGGTATGGCGTAAAAATAACACCTTATCGTCAGCCGACAAAAATATATCGGCGAAGCTCCTTAACAAATACACAGGCCCCTGCACAATAATAAAAACTATCCGAGATAATATATATATATATAAATTAAAGGACGAAGCAGAAAAGATTGTACAAAACTGTGTACACGCCAAAGAACTGAAGAAATAGAGTCCAAGTACACGCGCAAATAAAGCTCAAGAAGGAAACCTCCACCAATCAGATGAGCAGAACAAGGACGTAACCATTACGAGTCAAAAACGTCCGCGCGGCAGGCCAAGGAAGAACCCCATAGCGCCGCGCACGAGCAACAGCGCGCGCCGTAAACACAGGCAACACAATCAACACGTGAACAACGCAGTACATGCACCAAGCAGACAAAGACACACAGTGCAACATTTCATCACGTGTAGTGTAAGCGTTTGTTTGGAAGCAACGAACTTGGTGAAACAAAAGTGCAAGTAATAGAAGGTGAAGACCTGACTGAAGTTATAGGAGAACAGCTGGGAAGCCTAATAGCGCGGGTACAAAACATCGCGCTGGCTAAGAAGCCGTGCAGAGATGCGGCGACCCAAACGAGCCGGACACAGGCATGGAGCCGCGCACCATCGGCAGACCCGGCCAAAAAGTCGATGTCACAATTCAAACGTAAGAAGTACGAGAAGATGTGGAAGGAAGCAAGAAGCTTCACGCCAAAGGCATGGCCGCCGGCAAAACAATATACGGAGAGAGAGAGGCAAGATGAGAACCGGGCGACGGCAGAAGCCGTAAGGTTTTATTCAGCCGTTCACAAAGACCGGCAAATAAAGGCCTGTCTAGCCGACATGGAACGCGCGGCGAGAGAGGAGGAAGAGCGAGAGCAGAAAGAGGACGAACGCCTCTTCAACGACATGAAGAAACAGTATATTGAGCAGATAAAAGAACAAATTCGTCGTGAAGAAGAGGCGCGAAAAGCCGCAAAAATGCAGGAGTTCAAGCTAAAATTACACATTCTGCACGACACGCTCGCACAGGAGGCCGAGTACGAAATCGTCAAAGAAAAAAATACGAGACGCGACAGGCTGAGGGAAGCCAAGGAAGAGCTCAAGGAGATAAGGGAAAGGAAGGAGCTGCAAGAGAGCCTCACCTCGTATGGAACAGTCAAGGCCACAAGTCAGCAGAGTCGCGAGGAAGTGATTAAAGCGGCAGGTAAACAGACCGAAACGAAAACGGACCAAAGGCGACGACAATGGCATCGGAGAGACACGCAGCAGCCGTCGCGGTCGAGTTACAAACCTAGAGAGCGATCGGTGACACACAATAAGTACGACGATTATTTCCAACAAAAAGCCGCATTATATTAATAAGTAAAGGAGCCGACAGTACAATAGGCTCGACCTGCAACATCTCCGCCAAGAGCTTATCAGAGACAGGGAAGAAGAGGTAGATTAGTCGAGAGAAGGAGAAAGACAGCGCGGGAGAGTGAAGGGCAGGAAAAAAGAAAAATAAACGTGATAAGGCAAAGGAGCCGACATAAAGAAGAATAGAGACATTTAAGTTGGGTTTACAATCGAATTATTTAATAGAAAATAAATAGGTTTAAGGTTGTGTAATAGTAATAATAAGGTTTAATAAGGAATCAAAGCAAAAATATATGAAAAAAAAACATAAAAACATTTAAGTTTAATTGCATCTACGATATTAAGAAAATAAATACATTTGAGTTATACTTACTGTTAAACGAATTAGCTTAAAATAAAAATAAGGTAAAAATAAATATATATAAACGCATAGGTTATGTTTATTTTTAAGGTCATGTTAATGTGTGTAAAAAACCGTAGCACGGCAAATGAGCCGTAAATATGAAAAAATAATAAAACGAAAGGCGGCTGTCGTAAATCACCAATGATCAATGAATAAATATTTTATATTCAAAACCGACATGTAATTTATTAAGCAATCCCAACAACAATGTCCCTGCACCACATACAAATTAGTATTATTTTCTTCCGTGCGTGAAGAGAGAGAGAGAGCGAATCGCGAACTAGCGCACACATATATCCGAAATATATGATAAATTCATCAGTACGATGTAAAATTTTTTGTTATTTTCTCGTGATAGCAGACGAAGCGAAATTCTATGATTAGTCGATGACTTTTGCGTTTTCAATAAATATATTATATACAATTATGTAGGAAGACCGGCACGAGAGTACAGCTGTAGGTTACATGTCGCACACAGCTGAGTCCACGTGCACAGCATACGTACGCATTCTTGCACCACGCAAGAAGCCTCGACCGGGGAGTGTTGTGACGTGGAAATGGCACGTCACAATACGCCGAATAAGGTAAGGAGGCGTCAGGAGACGCGCGCACGATAATGTACACGAAACGCGTTAAGAATCCCATAAGGGAAACAATTAGAGAGAAAGAGAGAGAAACACTGAGCCGCGCAGGTTCCGGAAGCACGACACGGAGCAACGCGAAACACGCGCTTAGAAGCGCGAGAGGTGGAGAAACGCGAGGAAGCGAAGCTCCCGAAGAGAGGAAGGAGAGACACTCTCTTCCGAACCACCGGCGAAGTTAGCTGCTCAGACGGAGCCGCAAGACGGGACGCGGCCACGCCGCGAGACAAGGCCTGCAGGACCGCGAGCCGGCCATGTCCAACATGACGAAGGAGGCCGAGCTGCCGGCCGAAGGAGCCGGATACCACCTGCCTGCCTAATAGAGAGCACCTTCCAACCGGGCCGCTGAAGACCTCCACGAGCCCAAGGCGATTAAGGAAGCGGTGACTGCGAAGCGTCGACCAGAAGCCCACACGACCACGAGGTCCCAGGGCGACACCACGAGCCGCGAGAGGAGCCGAACCGACGACGTACCGGGCCACCAACTCCAGGACTGCGTACAGCGTACCGGTAACTCTCTCTCTCTCCCGCGCGATAGCGAAATAGAATTACGCGAGAGCCTGTTGCTCGTATCGGAAAATAAGCGTCGCCTGAGCCCTCTTATTTCGCGCGGCGACTACGCCACTGTTCATTTAACGCAACGCGCCGAACGACCCAGAGTCGAGAGCCCCAGCGGGGGCGATGTATTGTAATGATAATTAGCAGAATAATAAATGCCGCCCAGCGGTTCTAGTATTAAAATCAGTGCTTATTCTCTCTTAAAATACCCAGCCCCAATATTAACGGACCGAGTAGCCGAGCTCGGAGAGGACCTTGTCCTTTTGTGCGACGGCCGTGACTTTCAGATGAACACCGGGGCAATAATGATGATCAGATAAAATAATAGAAGAGCCGTTCGGCTGTAGTAGAAATTCTCATCGATGTCACAGCCCTCGTTACAGTACAACTACTATGTTATAAAATTTCGACAAACTTTATAGTATTAGTACTTAAAATATATAAATGTTTACAATTTGGTTTTCTTTATTTATAATTTAAATACTGATATCATGAAGAATAAATGGCTTGTCAACCTTTCCAGTACTGTCTTGCCTCAGTTTACCATTGGTGTTCTTTCTTTAGGTGAAAACTTCAAATTTTCCACCAATTTAGATAAAAAAACTATTTTATCAGAGCGAACAGAGCAACTGCATGTAAGACACGCGCGGATAACCTGTTTGCCCATCTTTCGCCCGTGAACTATCTAATACTCTCTTCGTAACGTAGATAAAGTGAGTTGAACATCTCCGTGCAAACAACGATGATGAGTATGAGGCGTGCAAGCGCGGTGCGCGAGCGTGAAATCGTTTTTTCTTCAGCTCGTGTTTAAAGGCTAAAAAATGATTATCAGGTGATTTCGATTATTTTATTCTCAGCTTTCCGATGGTGCTATCAGTTTATCAAAATTTACTTAATTTGACCTTGAACAAACATAAAACTGTCTTTTTGAATAAAAACATGAGTTTTCCATTACGATGTGTCAATCCTTTAGGAAGGTATACACACTCTAATGAGTTGAAAAATTCCCCAAAATCATTGGCACAATTATTCCCATCAATACCAGATGGAGTAAAAATTTGTGTTACCGGCTAATTTTGTATATATA
The DNA here is from genome assembly GCA_900490015.1 of Megastigmus stigmatizans. NCBI lineage: Eukaryota > Metazoa > Arthropoda > Insecta > Hymenoptera > Megastigmidae > Megastigmus > Megastigmus stigmatizans. The sequence continues at coordinate 10,621 of UELV01174842.1, read as the reverse complement.
ACAAACACAAATAGAACGAAACTTTTCCAATACCGAAAAAAGTTAAATCGAGTTATGATGATGACGATCATAAAGCTGCTATTGCAGTACTTAAAAATCTAAAAAATAAACTTTCTCAGTCAAAGTCAAAAGAGGAAAGAATATTATTACTTTACTTTGTTCCTACAATTTGGTTCTCTACAAATTTAATGGAAAAATTAGGTTGTACGGAATGGGAAGCAAAAGAAATAACGGAAGCTATAGGTGGAAGTGTTTTGATGGTACCATTGAATAATAAAGGAAAAGAGCTTTAGGAAGCTCTTAATGAAACTGAAAATCTGGTAAAAAACTTTTATGAACGTGACGACATCAGTAAATTATTGCCTGCAATGAAAGATTTTATTTCAGTAAAAGAAATTACTAGTGAACGATTACATGTTCAAAAGAAATTGCTCCTCAATAATTTGAATAAAATTTATATTTTATTTAAAAATGAATATCGAGATGTCAATATTGGCTATACAAAGTTCACGCAACTAAAACCACCTTACTCTGTATTGGCTAGAATTAGTGGCATACATAGTGTATGTGTATGCGTACATCATGAAAACGTGAAACTTATCCTAGAAGCAATTAATTTGAATTATTTGACAAAAGATAGTGATTCGCCCTTAAAAGATTATCAAGATTGTATAAGTAAAATTATATGTAGTCAACCATCGGATAAATATTTCTTGGGTGACTGTTAGGATCGCGCAGCTAATTTTTCAAATCTTCAAGAAATGATGACAGAAAGTTTTAAAAATCATGGCATATTAAAAGATAGTTTGATAAAGTTAAAAACGCGCGATTTTTCCGCTAAACAATAAGCGCATTTTTTCAGAAATTTGAAAGGAACTTGAACAGGGAGAGATAGTAATTTCTTTTGATTTTGCCGAAAACTTTAAGAATGTAGTTTTGGAGATGTAGCACGTTTTCTGTTTTTTCAAGGTCAAATTTAGCAAATTTTGGAAAACAGATAATATCATTGGAAAGCTCTGAAAAAAATACATCGAAATCACCTAATTATCATTTTTTTAGGTGCATTGTAACCTTTTAAACACGAACTGAAAACATCACGATTCCAAGCTCGCGCGCCGCGCTTGGATAGTTGACAGGAAACGTCTCGTGTGCCTTATCAATAGAGTAGTGAATTAACAGATGCTGGAAGAATAAGAGGATGTTTTGCGTCCTTAATAAGAAAAGAGTTCGACAAACAGCCGCACACCTTGAGCAGCAAGGTTTGGAGCTCAGAGTTGAGTTTAAAATAGAACTTTGTGACGAAAGATTTTCTCCTTTTCGCAGTCTTCGAATTTCGTATTTAAAGTAATTAGTTTGTACAAGATACACCCACAGAAGATGAGCATTTTCAAGCTCCTTACCGCTCAACTCAGTGTCGTTGATATGACTCGTCAAGTACAAGAAAGGGTAATGACAACAATTTTAATTTAGTGTTAACGAACTGAGATTCGTTGGCAGTCCGCATTTATAATTTCAATCACACTTTAATTATAAATCTAAGGCTCTAAGAAGTAATGTGAATCAATTTCGAGAATACTAAGTATTAAACAAGAAGATCCTACATTTAACTGGACGTGTCTACTGACCTCGAACTTTGAGTATGCATTAAAGTAATATAACTAAAAGTAGGTTTAACAATACTATCCTGCACCGTTGATTAAGATCTTTGCATTTCCGTTAACCAAGGTGGGCCATTCCACCACAAGCTATCAGAAAAAACTTAGTCGGTTCGATTCCTCTTGAGGCCACATCTGCGGGATTGTCGCAAGAACGTACGTGGTACCAATAAACATGCGGTACCAAAGTCTGTATCTCAGAACACCAGATAGCAACAATACTCCCCATCGAGCGGGATGATCCTTGAGCCAAAACAGAACATCTGCTGCGCCTGTCCACAGATGTATACTACTTATCTCTCTTGGCATGACAGTAATAAGTTGATGAACGAAACGAGTTAATAGCAGCGATGCACAGAGTTCAAGTTCAATAAACGACAACTGTAGGCAAATTTGAAGGCATCTGTGAACCCATGTATTTCTATTAATTCACTAATTCAGCTTGGGGCGTGTAACCAGTCCAATGAGGTATCACGATACTGTTTATAGCTGGCAGCTCAAATAGCCAGTCTTGCCAGCGCTTGATGATGTCAGGTAACAGGATTACATCATAACTGGTTTTGAGTAGCAGAGAGATGACAATCTTGGCAGCTGTAATTGAAAGGACTGAGCGTTTCTTCAGAAGAAGGCTCTTCGACGTAAAACGAAATCGTCCTTTGTATACCGAGCACAGATACTGAGATTTCAAAAGCGTTAATGGTTTTAAAGTCAAGAGCCAATATATCATCAAAGAGTCTAGAGCTTTAGTTTCATTAGAAGTCCACTTTCTGAGATTTAAGTAGCGTTGTTTGAAAAAACCAATTAGATCTCTCTGTTTTTGTGTAGCTTCAGAGATTGAATATGCTCCACGTTATCAGAATAAATCTCGTTTTCAACGATCTGCGAGGCAACTGGGTACTCGTACTTATAATCTGAGGCTAGTTGAAGGAGAGTACGAATTGCGAGAAAAGGTGAATATGACAAATGATACATAACTGTAGCTACATGATAGACAGGATCATCGGCGTTAAAGCGCGACAAGATGCACTGATAGTTCTAATCTCTCTCCTCGACCAATATCTAACGAAGCATATTTTCTATATCAGTTGACAAAGGTAATTCGTATCGGTGCCACGAGCAGAGTAGATCGGCAGGGTTTTGCAACGAATTTGCACCGACATAAAGAAGATCATTGAAATTATTGCTCGAAGGCGTTTTGATAGAGCCATTAAATACAGTACGCAACTGTCGAGCTGATGTGCTGACACACCTCATGATATGGGAGAAAGAATGCGTCAGCCTTCATCTGACTATTTATGGTAGTATCAAGTAGCATATGATCTAAATCGAAATATTTTTTCATGAATCCCACATAAGCGAGTTTTCACTTTTCGTCCTTTTTAAAGTTGTATTCCATGCGTTGAAGAATACGTAACGCAATGGCATACAATTTTCCTAGCTAAAACCGACTAAGTTTTTTTGGATCCTAAAACGGCAACCACGCAGGGTAGTACTCTTTAGGCGTATAAGCTTTTTGGCAGTCATTTCCTCCACCCTCAAAAATCTTGTAAAAGCTTTAGTACTTGAATCTCGTGTGAGCACTCAGAAGTACAGTACAAAGTAAGTGGTTCAGCGTTAACATTTCCTAGCGTGGTGGAGCCGCTATCTGTTAGAAGCCAACCGTGATTAGAACTTATAAGGGGAACCCAAGGAGTCCGGGAAACCGATTTTGATGAAACTTTACAGACATTCTTTGATCGAAAATATCAGATACATGTCTCGGATTTTAGACAAATTGGCCCTGGGGCCTGAGTTAATGTTTATTTTATCAAAGTATTTAAGAAATAATGCTTGTCTTAAAACTTGTATTGCAAGGCCAATATATATATTAGAGATTATACAAAAAATATATCAAAAGTATAGGTAATAAGCTTTCATTTACATTTTTAAATAAGTTATTAGCACTTTTCGTTTAAAAGTTATGAACGATCGAACATCGAGTTAATTTTGGATGAATTTTTTAACTATAATAACCGTTAAATTTTAAGGCCCAAAAATTAACTGAAATTTCGATCTCTCATAACTTTTGAATGAATAGTGCTATTAACTCGTTCAAAAATGAAAATGAAAGCTTATTATCTATATTTTTGACCTCTTTTTTATGACACTTTTTACAATGTATATTAGCCTTGCAAGAAAGGTTTTGATACAACCATGATTTCTTATATATTTTAATTAAATGGGCATTAACTGGCATTTGACTAAAATACGAGACACGTATCTGATATTTTCGATCAAAGAATGTCTCTGTAAAGTTTAATCAAAATCGGTTTCTTGGACTTCCAAAGGAATTGGGTTATATTGAGAGTTGTGACATCTTACAAGCTATAGCTGCGGTTGTATCTCCCACTCCTTGAAAACAGACGTGAGTATGTTTGCATTTCAACGATAAGAGATTACATAGTGACTCGTAATGATTGAAATTTGTGAATATGGATCGACTAATGCTCTGACTAATAATTTGGCTGTTTGCCCCTGTTGAACATTTGGACCCTGTTGAAAATCCAACTGATATTCCAGCTCTATTTCTAGATAGAATTCCACCTGGATCGATCTGGATTCCATCTGGAATTTACTAGATTTCCAGACTGAAATACCAGGTGGATATCCAGGACCTGGAATTTTGCAAATAACACAGGCCTACAAACAAAAAAAAGTACCCTGAACTTTAGTTAAGACCACCTTATTCCTACGTATTTTGAACTTCTAATCACGAATTTGACATAAAAAATAGGGGCCATCCTGCGTATTTTCAACATAACTAAAAAAAAAACGAATCCCGAGATATCTTAAATTACGAAGTTAAAAAAACTTTTCATTATTTTAACAAGTGGTATTATAAAGTATTTAGTACACCCTTCAAAATCTATTTTGAATCACCTCCATGCAATTTTTCGTCTCCAAGATATGCCAACTAAAAGTTCACGAGCATTCAAAACCATACTTGCTTGTTCAATTTATATATTATATATTCATATATATTAACCTTTTTCTTTAAATTTTATTCCCGGAAATTTCCGGCGTCTTCTCGGAGATTTATTCTCCGATAACACTCATCAAGTGGAGATCTTAAGAGACTGAATCTAATACAGTACTCCTCCACGGAACAAAATGAGTATAAATTTTGTTAGCTCGAGAAGGTCAATAATTTCCTCTAAAGTTTGGTTTGAAATAATATCGAGCGATAAATTCTTTTTCAATTTACTTAATACTAGTACTTTATTTGAGCAACAATACCTGTGCATAAATTATCCACTAATGAGATCGAATTAATAGTAATAGCTTACACAGTGCCTTGAATCTATTTGAATTGCTCGTGACTAAATGCAATTATTTCCTTAAGATTGGCGAGATGCTTCTATATTTAATTAATAAATAGGGATGACAGCTGGGTGAGAATCAGCAGGGCAGGTGTAGTTAACAGTAATAGATGCGTAAGTAGTAGTAGAAGCCCTAGATCGTACTGAACATTCAAGCAAGTGCGCCGCCGTTGAAATAGTAGAGACTGAAAGGTCAATTTAATGAGCGACTCATACAAATTGTTAGATAATAAAGCAAGATCTCGCAACTGTAGTGAAGATTATACAACTATATGCAACGCATTAAGACTGGATGCTTATAATTGACTTTATAGGCTTATTTACAAACAATTATAGCAGAAAAAGGTGCATCTACTAGCATGGAAGCAGTAGTAAGTAATTACAATTGAAGCGATAATATGAAAAAAAAAAAATAGTTTTAAGATTAACTAAATTAGAACGATACTAATTGTCGATACTAATTGTCGAAGCACTTGATGATAAAGGCTAGGCATTAATCACCCCCGCAACAAGGAGTTGCAGAGTTATTACCTTCTGTGATGGTTCGTGCTGTGATACAGCGCTGATACGGTGATGAACGTTGCTGGCGATAGGCTGCTATAGCGTGCGACGCGAGCGCCGTAAGAGGTTATGCGCTGCGTCGGTATGGCAGGGTGCTTCCTTGATTACTGATGAAGCAGCAAACCACTATTTGGTTAGATGCTGCGTTGACTGTGTACTTCTTCTGATTCATCAGTTTCACGAACGAGCGAGAGCTGGAGAGCGTCGCAGAGTGGTCCGAAACCCGAAGAAAGTGGACAAAAACCGGGCTTAGACTGGGGATTAGGTAAAAAAAAGTTTTACTAACGGAAATGAGTAATATTTGACATTTAGAAAAAGATAGGCTACCGCTTTTTTATCCCCTGCCCTTCTCTGTTAACTCCTGCACCAGTTATGGGTTCTCGAAACTTTTAACCCATTTCCGTCTAGATTACACTTCTTAGTTGCATTATATAACGCTGGGACTGCCTATGTAAACCTCAAAAACTGTCGTCAAAATTTATCCAGAGATCCATATAAGAAAGTTATAGCTCATTTTGGGGAAAAATTCGGGGATTTTTTGAGTTTTTTTTTCTTCAATTTTTATATTTTAAATGCGAGAACTTTCTTCTATATGGTTACAATTGTGCACTAGTGTGCAAAAAACTTTGAATTTTTTTATCCGTCCCCTCTACTTAGCCCATTATTTACTCTGAGAGGTTTACCTGCGATATCACATTTAACATTAACCACAAAGTAAAATTTATACTTTAAATGACCATAATAATAATGTTCTTTTTTATATTACATTTTATTTATGTCAGCACAGTTACAGATAATTAATAATAATTAATCAAAACAGAAGCTATATTTTCATTAATGATCTTTGGATTGCTTTATTATCAATTCAGCAAAAATGAAAAAATTACCTCTTCTAAAATAGAATATTAGCATTATATCTTCATAAATTACTCCTCTACACTTGAATAATATCATCTCAATGTAAGTAACTGTAATAACGTATTCAGAGTTTCCATGCTGACATAAATAAAAAATGCAACTAAAAAGTTGATTAATAATAATAAAAAATCGTTTGTTAACCCGTAAATCAATCATGTCAAAATTAATTTTTATAACATTTTCGGAGCTGCGTTGTAGACCTTCACCAAATAATCTCAATATCTATGGAGATTTTCTTAACATAATCCTTAACAGAAGAAATATTGTATAGTTATGCACCAGTTTATTTAATTTAACAGGCGCACTAAATATTTATTTAAATTAATTTTCGAAGTTAAAGGGATTGTACAAATAAAGGCACAATGAACACGTAAATTTGTTTTATGATTAAATCTTTAATTTTAATGATAAGGCGGTACAAAATTATATAGTCTTTTATATGTATTTGGTCGCAGCGGATACAGACATGTGTCCGATAGAAGCGTAGAACCGAAACTGAGCAAAGTTATTCAAGTTTGCAAGGTATACACGGGCGATCGCTGTGACTTGCTATACAATACAAGACTTCCGAAGTAAACAAACTAAACATTTAAACTTGAATGTATAAGCTCGCGTGTTGGAAGTCCTCGTCGAGACACAAATCGTTTAAAAGCCGCAATAAATGCATCTGTTGAATAATCATTCACCAATTCCAAATGGATGACTTTTACAGCAAAGCAAACAAATATTGCGATGTAACAAGCATGCGATTTGTGCCCTCGACCTCCAATGATTCGAACCTGTAGTGGACCGGCATAGTCAATACCGTAGTCAGTAAAGACGCGATCCAGATGCGTCACCCTTCGTTTGGGTAGGTCAGCCATTACTCACAACACCTGATCTGGGAAAGCTCAGACGCTAATGACCACGGCAGGACCCTTTTCGAGTACCTGGCCAGTACCAACTTGGAGCTTATCAGTCAAAGTAATTAACCAAATTTCATTAACAAGGTAAGAAGGGACAATAAATAGTCAGATACGTAAGGGATTGGCGAGTGGATAAAGATCCTTCTCTCTCTGATCACGCCCAAATTATACTCTTTCATTTGTGCTGAACCCAAGAGAAATAATTATAAGGAACCCAAGACTTACGAACTGGGTTGCATATAAAGACAATCTAAGACGAAATCTCAAAGATCTCCGAAAAAGAAACAATACTAGGGCTGAAATAGATGCAGCGGCAGAGTGTCTGCAGAAGGGCATAATCGAAGCCTATGAGACTAACTACCAACCAAAAAATGGCAGAAGTAGACATAAAGTATCCTGGCGGAATAACCGTTTCGAAAAAATGTAGAGAAAACCAGATCACTCTTCAGCATAGCTCGTAGGAGAAACATCGAAAAGTGCTGGAGAGGATGACGCGAAGCGCAAATCAACTACAGGAAACTTGTAAGAACAACAAAAGATGAAAGCTGGAAAAACTTCTATACAGGAGAAACTTCTGTATAGGAGAAAAGGAAGCATTATAAAGGACGGGAAGTTTGCTGGAGACAATCAAACACACCAGGTGCTAATCGGTGCAATGATCCAAATTGCCTCGCAGACTACTGGAGACTCGCCCACGAGATTGTCTCCCCTGAGAAGGTAAGATGGGCCACGGAATCCTTCGAGCCCTCGAGGAGATCGTCGGCCCCTTTGTGAGGCTTACTAAGGCTTGTCTGGTTACAGAGCTTGCTCGGAGTGTGTACTACCGAGTAGGTGTATTCATATTATTTTTATTTGTTATGGTAGTTATTTTACGGTAGTTATTTCCAAAAATGAATTCATTCGATTCTTTTCTGTAACTTTGTGAAAAATTAATATCAACCTTTAAGTATATGCTGGTTAAATTTGAAGGTTATTTACCGTATAATAATTGAGATATGCTCGCTTAAACTCGAGCTTTTCTCCGTACGCTTAGCATTAGAGCAATGGCGTCATGGCTTAAAAAGATAGTCAGATGATTTATACACTTTAACCGAAAGTGTATTGACCGTTTAGAAGAAAAGTGAACAATAACTTGTTTAGATAATGTACAAATAGTTAGCCTGAATATATAGATATAGACAATACAAATAGAGAGCGTCGGATTGATGCCCAATCTCAGTGCTATGCTAGTCACATGCAGCACTTATCGTGCTTGACGCACGCAGTTGGAAAATAATTACCTTAATGACATATTGTAATTAATCTTTCAAATATAAATGAATTATAAATATAAGATGATAAAAATATATCAGATTCTAAAGAAATATTGGATAAAGCAAAACTTAGCAAGCATATAATAGATAAATAGAGAATTTGTGCAACTGTTAAAAATATATTTGAAATAATAAATAAATTTTAAAGAGATTTACAAATAGTATTTGCATATTAATTACAAAAACTAAATTTTATAATAATATTAGATTTGTATAAAGGAGAATACAAATTAAAATGAAAGTCTCAAATCCGTCGAGATGCGCCAAAGTGACGCCATTGGACGAATCACGAATTCAGAATCTTTTAAATAAATGAATTAAAAAAATTAATTTATTGTAAAATAAATTTATCAAATCAAATCACCAAGATGGCGGGCGACCTGAAAGAGCCTCCCGACATACAGAATAAAAAGTTTTATAAATGTCATCCTAAAAAAAGTCGTAACAGCAGTGATATGCTTAATTTGTGAAAATGTATACCATAAGAGTGATTTTGATAAATTAATTAATACTAAATATGTTAGAGAGTGCCTTGTTATTTATCCAAAACATCACATAAAGAATATAACCCCAAATGCTCATGGAAAGCACGTGTTAGATAAAACGACAAAAAATATAATATCTCTTATTAATCTAAAAAAAAGTGAAGAAATAAGAGAAGAATTTAAATAAAAATAACGACAACGGATATAACATTTATTATAATTATAATAAATTACATAATATTGCTAAACAGATCACCTGGTTATAACACAAAAATTCACAAGATCCTAATAAAGCGATAAATGATATGATAAAAGAAATACAAGTATGTGTAGAGAAATCAAAATACTTGAAAACAAAAACACATAATTCTAAAAAGACTCCTAGGAAAGAATGGATAACTAGTGCAATAATAAACTCGTGCAACAAGAAATTAGTCATGTACAATAAGCTAAAATTAGATCCGGAAAATGAAAGTCTGAAAACAGAATACAAAAGATTTTCTAAAACTCTAGATAAAGTTATAAAAGTAGAGAAAATACAATATAAAAAAAAATAATAGAAAAAAATAGTAATGATCCAAGAAAACTCTGGGCTTGTATAAACACTAAAATTAGCAAGAAGAAACAGAAAATAAAAATAAATATTAATAAAATAAAAGTAGGAAACAACACATTTATTCAAAATCAAAATGAAATAGTAAACAAAATGAATGATAACTATTGCAGTCTAGGAGAAATACTAAGTAACAGAATTACAACACCATTAATTAAAAAAAAATAGAATTACCAAAGAGTAATCCAAAAACAATATTTATTACACCCACTAACGAATAAGGAATCCTAAATATAATTAAAGAACTAAAATTTAAAAATGGAGGAATTGATAAAACAAATGCAAAAGTATTGAAAACTAATTCATTACTAGTAGCTGACACATTAGCACATATAATTAATCTCTGCATTGAAATGGCTGTTTGGCCTGATATGTTAAAGTCGGCAGAAGTAATACCAGTTTATAAAGCAGGAAGAAAGGATGAATTGGGAAACTACAGACCGATATCATTGATATCAAATATAGCAAAAATATTTGAAAAAATAATTTATAACAGAATAATTAATTTCATAAACAAAAATAAAGTATTAAGTAGAAATCAATTTGGTTTTGTTAAAAACATTGGATCAAAAGATGCTCTGAGTTTCCTATCTAAAACTATCTATGAAAACCTAGATCAAATTAAGCCTATTGTCATTACTTTTCTGGACTTGGCTGAAGCGTTTGATACTCTTAATCATAATATTTAACTGGATAAACTTTTTAACTGTGGAATTAGAGGAAAGGGGTACAAGCTTATTGCTAGTTACTTAACCCATTAACGCCGAGGTGATCAGAATTTTTACTAACTTTTCAACGTGTTTATATATTAT
>UELV01174841.1:0-14401 GCA_900490015.1 Megastigmus stigmatizans | reverse complement strand
GCGATTTTCAAGGTTAAGATTTCCTTCAGGATTTTTTTTACTATTTTCTTTCGGATTCAGCGCATCAAAAAACATAGGTATACCAACTTTTGGTCTTAAATGGAAAAAAAAAAATTTTTTTAGCATTGGCCTTACCGTTAAGGCCGGTGGTAGTCGATATATCGACCACCTGCCGGACCGGGGTCATGAAATAAGTAATCCGTCGATGTTAGATACAAATTTTGGGTTAACTAAAAAGTCGATTTGTACCAAAATTTTCCCGCCCTCTAAAGGTTAACGGTGGAGAATCTGAACTATCAGATATTGACTCCGACTCTGGCGAAGAAATTACAGATTTCGATAATAACATTGAATACGTTCCAGGTCGAGAAATATTATATGCAAATTAATTTTTCCCATCTACCAAAGATTTTACTTCAGGATCTGGAATTCGTCAAAATATTCAACTGAGAGGACATGATTCAGCTCATTATTTTCAATTGTTTTTTGACAATAACCTGCTCAACATTATTGTCGAAGAAACAAATCTTTATCAAAGTCAAATCCCGGAAATAGAATGCAAAAAAATGAGTAAGTGGGTGGATTTGACACAAGAAGAATTAGTATCTTTTCAGCTCTGACTATTCTTATGGGACATGTCAGAAAACGAAATTTCAAAGATTATTGGAGTTCTTCTCCCATTTTATTGACACCCATATTTTCAAAGACAATCTCTCACAATTGTTATTGCTAAATTTTGCGTTTTTTACACTTCAGAAATAATAATATTCCATCTGATCATCCACTCAAAAAATTGAAACCTATTGTAGATTATAGCAAAAACCAGTTTTCAAATGTCTTGCATCCAGGACAAAAGTTATGTATTGATGAAAGTCTTGGTTTATGTATAGAACGATTAGCCTTCAAGCAATACTTGTCATTAAAACGCCATCGATTCGGTATAAAGATTGATATGCTTGTTGAATGTGTAATCGGGCCAATTCTGGATTTTATTGTTTACACAAGAGTGAATACTGAATGTAAAAGTTTAAGTTTAGGCGATGTTGTTGCTCACATAACGAGACCTTATTTTGGTGAAGGTAACACTCTATACATTGACAATTGATACTCTTCCCCATCTTTGATTAAATTCTTACACGAAAACGATACTGGTTTATGCGGTAGAATTAGAAAAAATAGAAAAGGAATACCATTGTTGAAAATAAAACTCGGAAAAGGAGAAGTTGAATCCGCTCGTAACATGATTTACATGGCTGTAAAGTGGCAGGATAAAAAAGAAGTATACTTGATTACGTCAGTACATGAATTGGAATTTTCAGAAACAGGAAAAAATGATTGGAATACAGGAGAAAAAAAGATAAAAGCAGCTTGTATACTGGATTACAATAAAAATATGGGAGGAATACATTTAGTTGACAAGCAACTATCATTGACTGCGTCGATTAGAAAGTCCAGGAAATGGTACAGAAAATTATTTTTCCACTTGGTTGATATGGCTCTTATAAATGGAAATGCACTGTATAATATAAATAACAATAGATTATCTTTTCAACAGTTTAGGCTAAAAATAGTTTCAGAAATACTGAATTTGGAAGACGAGCCGATTGAAATTACTGAAACTACTATTGCTCGTCTAACGGCTAAACATTTATCTATTCAAACAGAAAAAAGATATCGATGTACCTTGTGTCTCGTGCAAGGAAAAAGAGCAGAATCAAGATTTCAATGCAACAAATGCCGCGTTCCACTATTCCATCAATTCTTGTTTTTATACCTATCATTCTCTAAGCGAATTACCGAAATTATATACAAACTAAAGCTTTTGAAATATCAATTTTCAAAAATAAAAAACCAAATGAAAACTACTAATACATTACTACCATTCTCATGTAAACAAACATCAAGACATACAGTACACATGTATACAATAAATAGCGACATGAACACAAAAAATACACTCACATTTGCACACACACGCGCACGCGCGCACTCACACACAAACACACACAGACACGCAGACACAGACACAGACAGAGACACACATATACACACGGAATCAGAATCTCGTTACGCCCACGTTGTTGATTCTGGGTAATCCCAAGAGCGAGTGATTTATATTTTGTATTTTGGATATGTGGCATTAGATTCATCAGCGAGTCCAAAAACTCTAAGACCTTACGTTTGATACCAGAAATTGTATCCGCCATATTGAATTCAAACATTTCGCAATTCAAAAATTTGGTACGTATTTGTTAGTTTTCGACAATCTAGACCTCTATATTGGATCTGCCATTTTGAATTTTAGAAATCTGACCTCAAATTCATAAGCAGCAACCTTAAAAACCCTCTAATATGCATTTGGGTATGAAAAATATCGGAGGAATATCGTATAAATTTTTTTTGACGCAATCAACATGTGCCTTTACCATACCGGACCGGCATACGCCATTAGGCGTAAGGTCATTGATCAACCAACATTTGACTTTAATTTTGTCCAATATTCTGGACTTTAGATCACTTTACTATAGAAAAAAAAATTTTTTTCGTAGTTCTTACGCCCATCCATCTAAGTTAAGCTACACAAAGAGAAAGAAATACGAAAGTTCGTATTATTGACCAAGCTGTTGTACTTCATTTACGTTAAATATACACTAACCTAACCTCACCAACGGCACTGACGGAAAAAGTGATGCTCGCACGGAGAAACGTAACCGTCATGTGACGCACTAATTGAGAACAACGTTAATTACAGTTCTATGCGAAAATAGCGTTTGAAAGTTTTATTTGTTTATATCTTGAGAATGGCTTAGTCTACGGCCAAATGGTTTGCACCAAACGAAAGGGCGTAAATTTTGCATTGGAAACGATTGTTTACTTGATTCCGATGAGAGCAAATTTCCAAGATAATTCAAGAAAACAACGATGTGGGAGCGAGAGAAACAAGTGCGTTTATTTTTTTTTTTTTTGATTAATTATCTTGGAACTTATTGGAATCAAGTAAAAAATCATTTCCGATGCAAAATTTTACGCCCTTTTGTTTAGTGCAAACGATTTTGTCGTAAACTAAGCCATTCTCGCGATATAAGCAAATAAAACTTTGAAATGCTGTTTTCGCATAGAACCCCTGGAGATAGGAAAGTAAAAATTTCAAAATCGGGTTTTTTGACCTCGATTTATCTAAATGTAGCCATTTGTGTGTCAAGTAGATTTCAGATGTTCTTACTGGACTTTGAACTCGCTCGCGCAGCAGCTATTGAGTCGTAGAGGAGGAAATTCTTACACATTATCGTTAGAATTCCTAAGGAGTGACTTTACGGTCTACCTATTGATTCCCGTGTAAAGTGGTTCTGTAGGGCGAGCCATGAAAAGCTTCACTTCAAAAAACGTACTCCTTTATATGATGGGCAAGTTAAAAAAAATTATTGTACATCGGGTCTTTCTGTACTCGTTTGTTTCTACTTACATGTATTAAATATAGAAAAAAATCTTTTGGACCTTTTTAAGGGTACTAATTTTTTTTATTAAATTTAACGTTTTTTTATACTCTAAATGATGGTACAAGTCTCGTACTTTTCCCTTTTAATATTAATAGGGGCCAATGCCGGGATCCTCCTTTTATTTCTGAAATTATTATCGTCCTGAAGAGAGTTATACTAACAAATACAATGAAATGTTAAAAAGCATTCAATGTGAAGTTTTAATTACTTTACAAACATTCCGTAGCTTGATATATACACTTAGATTGCTGTATGAAAATATCTTTACTTAAATTAAATATTTATGATTAATTTCAAAATAAGCTTACCCTATTGCGTAAATCTTACTAATTGTCTGGTTGATTCCTATGCTTTTAGCATGTTTTGCGATTTGATTGCTTGCATAAAAATATGTTAATAAACTAGGTTTTCCAACCAATGCTGTATATATCATATCTTCTCCCGTTATTTTCTTAAATAGACTTTCAAGGCAAACTAGAAACGCTCCATGCCCATACCGTGCTAAAGGGGCTTCAGAGGCCCATAGAAGATCCATGTTGCAAGCCATAACAAAAATGTGAGGATACGGTACAGGCAATGATATACTAGTAGGCATACCATTCGTCATTAATAAATCGACTATTAACTGCAAAGACGATTCCCAATTAATTGGCTCATTCAACAAAAGTATACCATCAATCTTTTTAAAATTTTTATCTCTTGGCCCATTTAGAGGATTACGATTATCCTTGTTAATATAGTCTAAATTAGGAAAATTGTTTACTAATTCGTTCATTGTTATTGTGTTTTTAAATCCTAGTATAGAGGCTATTTTTCGAACGTAACCTTGACCAGATAATAACACTCTTTTATCCTGATAATCTTCGAACATACATAACGGAGAGTATGACAGTACCACTTGATTTTCAGTTACGTGAACACCAAGCCAACGAGATAAATCTTCAGCTTTTTCATGAGGTAAAGAATTTCCACTATTAGACACAAACACTGTAGGTACACGAAATTTGTTATCGGATGTTACCAGATGCTTAAAGCTTTCAAGAACAAAAGGAAAAACGTTACTACCTCTTACTATTACGCCATCGATATCGAATACAATACCAAAATTCGGTTGAATGCCCGTACTCTATAAAAAACAATAAGTTATTTTTATTCCATAAAATAAAATATGGTGAAATATTGTTTAAATACTTATACATTTACTAAAGTGTTAACAAACAATACTAACACAGACACGCAAAACTAAAAGAGTTCCATTCCCTAAGATCGAGATCTGAATTTGATCTCAGAATCAGTTCATAACGTCATGCTTTTGATATATCTGATAATATAAAACTCCCAATGTATCATAAATTATGAACTTAGATTTTCTTTTGATTACTTATGTACGTGGAATTATTTATGTCAATTTCATCCAAATCCAATTCTAATCATCCATGTACGATTTTTTGTCTCGCAGATATATTAATTCAAATTTTGAAAATTAATCGCAAGAATAAACAAATTAAATAAACAGTTGGGCTTCATATGTTTGTAAAATTTAAATTCGCACAGAAAAAAAAATCTGCTGCAGTAATAGCATCAATCCAGTTATACCACGTTTGCTTAAAGTCCTGATCACCATCAGTAAGGCTTCTTGCAATGCTTGTACGCGCTAAAAAGAATTAAGATACCCTTTTGATATGAGTTCCGAGCCAACATCGGACAGCAGAAGTGGGGGCCGTATAAAGTAGCTAAATTTTTCTTGTTCAATTCCAAGATAAATAAAAGCTACTCTGTTCATTCAAGACAGTTTTCGCTGGGAGCAATAAATAGCAACTAAAGCGGCTTTCTAAAATAATCATAACATTGCTTCATTATAAGAAAATTTTGTAATCATGAATTTTTTTTTAATCAAAGTAGAACATTTCTTTAAGGATTTCTACATTAAAATAAGCTTTTGCTTGTGCGTCTTTGCGTGTGCACACGTATGGTTGCGTGTAATTAGGAGTATCTGTGTGTATACGCGTATGCCTGCGTGAGTCTACGAGTATTGGGTGCTGCTGCGTGCGTCTGTGCTTGTCTGTGTAAGGCTACGTTTGTTATGTGTGGTTACGCGTGTTGGTGTGGGTGCGTATATAAGTGTCTTCGCGAGCCTCTACATGTCTGTGTATTGATGCAATGCGAGCATGTTTTTTATGTGGCTATGTGAGTCTGCATGTGTTTGCATCTGTTTGCATTTGTGAGTCTGCTGTGTGAATATGCATGTAGTTGCATTTGTCGGAGTATGTCTGTGCGTGCTTTCGTAAGTCAGCCTGCATTTACGTGTATCTGCATGTATGCGTATGTGTTTACGTGAGTCTGCATGTGCGTGTGTGTTTGTATGCATCTTCATATCTCTGTAAGACTCACTGCCCGCAGTGTTTGAAAACACTGACAAACAGTACTGGGTCAACTTTGAAAACGATGGCGGGAATTTTAATAAACATTATTTCATAGCGAAAACAAGCACTCACATATATAAAGTATATAAATAGACTTAAATTAATATTTACAGATTATGAAATGTTATATTTTCTTTCATCTTTGATAACTTTAGTACGTTTTACATCAATGTCAACTGTTTGACCGGTCGCATTCTGAATAATTAGTTATAGCTAAATCAATACTTTAAATTATACAAATCCAGAATACAGGTGCACTCCGTCTATAAATTATCTATCATCTGGCAAAGTTTCAAGTGAATATTTCAATGACTCCTTCAACAATACTTATTTTGAAATAAGTGAATTTTTTCGGAACAAGAATTTATGAGAAAGGTATCGAGAAGAATATGGCTAATAAGGGATTAGGCAAAAGTGAGAGACGATTGCCGCGAAGAATACGATTGATAAGAGATTGGAAACGAAACAAGAGAAAGATATGACGAAGAATATGACTGTTAAGAGATTGGAATGGAAGCAGAAGAAAGCAAGAGAAAATTGCCACAAAAAATATGTTTGAAAAAATTATGACTAACCAGAGATTGGAAAAGTGCAAGAAAAAGATGTCGTGAAAAATATGACTGATGAGAAATTGTAAAAACGCAAGAAATTATGTGAAGACTATGACTAATGAGAGATTGGAAAAGACGCGAGAGAAAGATGTCTTGAAAATATCACTGATCAGAGATTGGAAAAGAAGCGAGAGAACGATATCGTGAAGAATATGAATAATGAGAAATTGAAAAAATAGCCAGGGGAAGATGTTGTCAAGAATATAATTGATAACAGAGTGGAAAGGAAGCAAGAGAAAATTACCTATGAAAAATATGACTGTCTGTACGATAAAATCCTGTAAGAAATCGTATGGAAAATCGTGCAAAGAAATCGTACAGAATTCTATAATATGAAAGTTTACAAATGTCATTAGTGCGGAAGCTATTATATCTGAATGTAAGGAAACTATATATAGATCTAGCTTCCGTCAATATATTCTATATGTAGTAATCAGGGCCTGATTTCAACATTAATACAGATTCCACTTATGTTATATTTTACTTGCAGAATTATTTACTATGTACTAGTATATGAGAATAACCTGCGTGTCAGAAGCTATTATGGTTGAGTGGTAACGTAAGAGACTGCTAATCCGAAGGGGCAAGGTTCAATTCCCGACCGGGTCGAATTTTTTTTATTTAATATTTTTTTATTATTAACTTTCTATTCTAATTAATTTTAATGAACTACTGTATTCAGTATAATTATTATTCATTATATAAAATTAGCATTTTACATATGCTGAAAATTCTAACACGATCTTCTACAGGAAAATCTACACGATGCCGTACATAAATTCTTACATGAAATCATATACGTAATCCTACAAGAGTAGTTGCGCAAGAAAGATGTCGTGAACAATATGGCTAATGAGAGATTAGAAACAAAGCAAGAGAACGATGTTTCAAATGTAACAGATGAGAGATTAGAATGAAAGCGAGAGAAATATGTCGTGAGGAATATGACTGATGAGAGATTAGAAAAGAAGCAAGAAAGAGATGTAAAGAATATAAATGATGAGAGATTGGAAAGGAAGCGAGAAAAAGATCTTGAACAAAATATAACTGATGGGAGATTAGAAAAGAAGCAAGAGAGAGTTGTAAAGAATATGAATGATAAGAAATTGGAAAGGAAGCCAGAAAAACATGGCATGAAGAATATAACTGATGAGAGATTGACAAGAACGCGAAAGAAAAAGGTTCAATAGTGGCTAATGAGGAATGAAATGAAGCGATAGAAAGATATCGCGAAATAGATATGACTGATGAGAGGATTGAAAACAAGCGAGAGAGAGAGAGAGAGAGAGAGAGATGCCTTAAAGAATATAAGTGATAAGAGGTTAAAAAGGAAGTGAAAGAAAATTGCCGCAAAAAATATGACTGGTGCGAGATAGCAAAGAAAGCAATAAAAAGATTTCATAAAAAGCATGATTGATTAAAGATTGGAAGAAAGAGAGACATATGCCTTAATCAATATGTCTGATTAACAGTTGAAAAGAAAGTGGAAGAAAATTGACGCGAATAATGTCTCTGATCAGATACTATAAAAGGAGCCGGAGTAAATTTACGCGAAAAATACTACATTTCATTTGACATGTTGACCTCTGTGGAAACATCTCTTTAGCTTCGGCTATACGCAAAAGCACAGAGATCATTCTTCAAAGGTCGGTCACACACACCTCAATACCATATTTTTCGCACGACAGGCGTTCAGCTCAGCTACTAAGCACAGCTGATTTCTTCACGCGCTGATTTGGCATTACTCGACGGATTCCTGACGCACTTATCTTTACCACCTCTCTGGATTTTCGGCAGGAACCGAGGTATCCTGTCTGATCTAGAGGAACACATTAATCAGTCCTTTTTTAAGCTTCAATCAGAGACAGATCAAGCCGATTGAGCCGATCACAGTCAGAGTCCCTCAAATAGACACGTCAAGTATACGGGGTCTCTCTCGGGTAGTTTTTAATAAACGATTAACTTTTAAATTAAAAGACTCTGACTCATAATTCTAACCCAACCTCACGATAAACAATTGCATACTGAAGCTATACAATTGAGACGGTAACCGTAACCACATAAATTGTATATTTATCTATATATAATTTAAATAATAATTATTACGTCCCTTCAGGACGTAACGTAAGAAATTTGGTGCTAAGCGTGGAGGTATCGCCAGTAAGCGCCAAGGTTAGAATTCGCGTTCGCGTATCGCGGTAAATATTCACTGAAGGAAGACCATTCAGTCCAAGGACCTATTATCTGAGAGGATGTCAAGGATCGCCGAATTCCGGTTGCTGATCGTCTTGGTCCTATTAAGGTAAGTCAATTTTATATTATCACTATATAATATTATTTTGTCCCTTTCACCGTGGGTAGATTTTCGCGAACGGAAAGATAACTTGATTGAACTCGCGACTCTGTCAAAAATATTGACGTTAAAAAGAATTATAGATTTTAATCTGTAAAAGATAAATAAGGATTTGTCTCCCTTATTTATTAAATTTTTATTATTAAATAAATTATATTTATTAAATTTTTAATTCAAGAATTATTAAGCAATTTGAAACTCATGCGGAAACTATAGATGTAAATCTATACCGAGTATATTGCTAGATATTTTGGATTATTCAGTGCCTAATAACATTAATAAATTACTCGCGTAACATTAAACGCTTGAGTCGACATTTGATGTTAAGTGGGTAATGAAATCAGCAAAAATATTTTATTGTATTATCGCATTACCGTGCGATAACCATCTCTGTCTACATTATTTCGAAACGCAGCATTTTTTCGCGTTTTTCGCGTCAGTCAAAGAAAGAAATGGCAAATCACAAGACACAATGCCAGAGAACACACATTTCTCTAGCTCATATGAGTTGACGGACAGCAGACTCACAGAGCCGACACATTTAACGTTCAGGGCTGAATCTCCATTAGGATAGATAAAGACAGAAACGGGAGAATCATATATTGTAACCATTCGACCCGGATTTGACAGAATACCAGTGCCGCCACCCGGATGCCATTGGACGGTTGCACCTTCGCCGAATACGGCTATAGACGGGACGATTAGGGACGACTCAGACAGACTAGATTCGTTACAGAATACGCAAAACTTAGGTACCGCTCTACCAACATATACTTAGGCCTTTCAATAAGGGCCCTCAGCTGACGTATTTTCTAATACACCTAGTTTAGACAGACGACCCACTAGGATGCCCGTAGGTTATAGTTCGGCCCCCGCGAATAACACATTAACATTTAATCAAGCGACAAATTTCATTCCGGAATACAGTGGAGGGCCAGACGGACTAGCTCAGTTTGTATCAATCTGTAGACATTTTTCGGATAGCTATAGAAACATAGAAGAAAATTGGATCGTCCATTACATTGCCCAAAAATTAAAAGGCAAAGCACAGGAAACATATGATGTTAGGGCTGTAGATAATAGCTCGATCGAAAATCTGTTGCAAAATCTCACACGCAAATTTGGATACGTCGGCAGACCGGAAGAGATTAGAGAGCAGATGTATAATCTCAGCCAACGGTAAGGAGAACAAGTAGCGGATTACGGCTTGCGAACGCAGAAACTTTTGCATAGACGCCTATTAGCCATCGAAAGCACGATCGATTCAGACGGAATCGATTACGAATATCATACAGCAACAGCTAAACGTGAAGCATTACGATTCTTCCTAGAAGGGCTCAACGATCCCCAGGAATATCGCGTACAAAATGAGAAGCCGAAAAATCTAGCTGACGCAATAGCAATAGCAATAGCATTATCGAAAACCCTGAAACCAAAGTTTACTGAATACGTAAAACATCCACCTTCTTCATAACATTTTCAACAGAAAGCTATAAATTGTTTTATGACTTCGTCAAATGAAGTACAGCCGTGCATCCCTCATTCGTGCTGCAATATATCCAGCCCAACTTACGAAAATAATTTTTATGGGGAATACGAAGAAGGGAGCATAACGATAATTTATACACTCAAAATGCTACAGTAAGCACCAGCCGTCGAAACTTGCAATTATTGTCATGGAAAACGTCGTTTGGAAAAAGATTGCCGGAAGAAGAAGTACGAGGGAAACTGCGAATTCTGCAACAAGCCGGGCCACGAATTTAGCAAATGCTATCTTTTAATAAATGCACTTAAGAATAAGCGCATACAAATGATACCACCAGCCCAGGATAATAACGCTAACGCAACAGAAACGAATGTAGGTCACGCGCAGAGACAGCGCGAGCAGCCAGGTCATGACCGGTGAGTGTCAAATTACACACCGCGAGACGACCCACAACAACGCTGGAATAATCGGCGTCATCAAGGCCGAGGTTACGCATCTAAACGCTCATCATCAAAAGAACATGGGTATACAAATGTAACACAACGCACTGAACAAGGAGTAGATTTAAACTCCTAAGGGGCTCGACATGAGCAGAGACAGTCGAGCCCGTCGAACGAATAGACATCAAGGAGTGTAAAATAAATGAATCAGTCGTGAAAGATGTTACGATAAGAATAGCTATATGCGGTAAATTATCACCCATAGTGTCTATTAAAAGTACTGAATTTCTAAATCAAAGCGCGACCTTTTACGCTGATTCAGGGACGGATATAAGCCTCATAAAAATGAGAAACATTAAAAGTAAGGTTAAAATAGATAATAAAGTGATTTATAAAATAAATGGAGTAACAACAGGCACAGCAGGCATATAATAGGTAAGATTTCGACGTTTATTGAAGGGATGAAATGCGATTTTCATCTCGTTCCCGACGATTTTCCGATCGATACTGATGGCCTCTTAGGATGGCAAACTCTTTTGGAAAATGGGGGAGATATAAGCCTTACTAATTAATGTCTGAATTTTAGCAATGGAATAAAAATTCCATTTAAAACAACGGAATCGTTTGTGATTCAGCCTAGATGTCGCCGCGTGATTTACGCTTGCGTGAAAAATCACAATACAAGTGAAGGATTTGTACCTTTACTCGACATAAATCCAAACATTTTAATAGAAAATGCTGTAGTCAAGAATATCGAGGGGAAACCTGCTATAATGTGTATAAATATAAGCAGCAAACCGATCACTATAGAGGCCCCTCTAGAGGAATTGGAAACTTGCGAGATTGCAAAAGAAAAAACTGACACTCAATACGAGGATGAACGACTTTTGCACAATGAGAACATCGCTTTCGCAAACATATTCAAAGAATCTGCCACAGTTGCAGTTAATAGAGCAGAAGAAGTTTTTAAACTTATGGACACCGATTGTTTAAGTGCCGAGAAAAAGGATCATGTCAAGAGTCTTGTGGAGAAATGGGCAAATTTATTTCATTTACCTGGAGAGCGCCTAAGAGCTACTACAGTGGTTAGCCATAAAATTCCGACTAATGATGACTTGCCTATACGCACTAAGCAGTTCCGACATCCGCCTGCCGTTAAACAAGTGATTCAGAAGCACGTACAAGAACAAGTAGACGCAGGGATTATAACACTATCTACATCTCCCTATTGCTCGCCCTTGTTCGCCGTCAAGAAAAAGGGCACAGACGACAGTGAAAAGCAAAAGTGGCATCTAGTCATTTATTTTAGATCTCTCAATGATAAAACAATAGGCGATACATATCCACTGTCTATTGTTACTGATATTTTAGATCAGTTAGGCCAAGCGCAGTATATATCAACGTTTGACATTAAATCAGGATTTCATCAAATACCTATGGATCCGGAAGATGCGCATAAAACAGCGTTTTCGACACCATACGGTCACTATCAATATTCACGTATGGCAATGGGACTTAAAAACGGCCCCGCATCATTTCAACGCATGATGGATCTAGTTCTAGTAGGACTTTAAGGGATAGAGTTATTCGTGACCCAACGAAAGTAGATACACTAAAAAAGTATCCAGTGCCAACAAACCCCAAGAAAATTAAACAATTCTTAGGCTTAGCGGGATATTATTGGAGATTTATCGAAGGTTTTGCAAAGACAGCTCTCCCACTGACAAAATAGCTAAGGAAAAATCAGGAGTTTGAGTGGGGAAATGAACAGCAACGCGCATTTGAAATTTTACGCGACGCGCTTTATGCCGAGCCAGTTTTGCAATCCCCGAATTTTAACAAACCATTCCTAGTCACGACAGACGCTTCAGACTATGCACTAAGCGCAATATTAAGCCAAGACACTCTAGGGCGAGATCGACCATGTGCCTATGCGTTTAGACTGCTAAGAGGTGGAGAGTTTCGATATTCTACCTATGAACGCGAATTATTAGCTGTCGTTTTTGCAAAAGAGCAGTTCAGACCATATCTATACGGAAGAAAATTCACCGTAGTAACAGATCATCAACCTTTAAAATGGTTACATAATACAAAACGTCCCGAACTAAGAGGAACCCGATTAAAATCAAAATTGGAAGGATTTTTCTTCGATATCGTATACCGACCAGGCGAGAAAAATTCTAATGCAGATGCATTATCTCGAAATCCGATACTGCAGGAAGGACAAGAAAACCTCGAGCGCACTCGGGCAGAAATACACATATTGGCGGACAAACAAGAACAAGAAGATGTGAAATTATTAGACTCCACCATTTTAAGATTTATAAGGAAAAGACCTCCTAGAAAACATAAAAAGTTTAAAATTCAAACGCCTTTACCCACGAATGTCACTCTGCGTAAACAAAAACCAAAGAGTCAAGCAAATTCTGCAAATGACACAAAAATTGACAAAAAAGGCACGTCTGGATAGCGACACAGAGAGCTCACATGGAGATGATGAAACAGATATAGTAAAACAAGATCCCAAGTTAAATAAACCACGCAGATAATATAAGAAAAGAATTACTGAAGTGAAAAGATTAAAAGATATTCTGGATTATTTAAAATTAAAGGACACCTCGTCATCATTGGACTCGAGTTTCGACACGTTTTGTCAACGAACAGGCCCACAAGACACCAGCACTCCAAATGCAGACAGCAGAAAAGCGTCTAAAAATATTGAAACTTCGACTAGAACTGCTATAGAAAAACCAGACAATGTAAAAAAAATACATCATAGAAGACAAAGTTTCACACGCCCGGTACTTCAATTTTGCCACAGCCCTTTAAGACCCTCAGATATACCAAAAGAGACAGACATAACGAAAAATCAAGATTCATCACCACCTACTTGCACAAAATCGTCCATTATAGAAAACTCGGTCTCATCCTTTAGTCAATTGAAAAATAGGCTTGGAATTGGAGCAGATTTAATAAAAGCTAGATTCGTAGTAGACGTCGAGGAAAAAGATGCACAAGTAAGAGCTGGTCTCAATATATACATAGAGGAATCAACAAACATTGAAGATGAAAATAAATATCTCAAGAAAAACGATATAAAACCTACGGAATTAGATGGATATAAAGAGTTCGAAAAATAAATAAGAAAGGGTGAAGAAACACCAAATAAAATAAATAGGATAGAATACGAGTTTGAGCATAAACACCATAAAATAACTCACTCCGCAAACGAGAGTTCCAGTTCAGATAAATCCATGAGAAGTATTCCAAAAATAATAAAAAGTAAAAATACAGAGGAAATTCTAATAGAAAATGACGAAATTGGAAGATATGCAATTTATACACCTGGTATATGTTGTGCTGAGCCATATTTTCAAAAAGTCGTTGATTTAGACATATTAACAGATGGAAATTGTCTCTTTGACTCTCTCAGAAAACTTTGTAAGTTACAAATTTCTTGTGAAGAGCTACGAAAAATATTATTAGAACACCCATCTTTACTTACATGTGGAGATCCTATAGAAGCGACATACATCTTATCTCGCGATAAGGAATTTGGTAATGTCGACTATATATATATATATATATATA
>UELV01174839.1:0-15199 GCA_900490015.1 Megastigmus stigmatizans | reverse complement strand
GTCATTCGGCGTTTTCTATGAGATAAAAAATCATGAAAAAAAATGTCTTCGATTTTTCGTGTTTTTTTTTGTTTAAATGCGGCCATATTTTTTTTTTAGTGGAAAAATCGCAATTTCAACCCCAGATTCTGAAAGAGCACACTGAAAAGTACGGGAGACCATATTTTTCATTTGAAAATTCTCATTTTTTAATGATAAGAATTTGCCTTAAACATGATGAAAAAAAATACGATTCTCGGTCGTTAATGGGTTAAGGTCCAGCCTAAACATGTTTCAAACGCCGTCAACCCACTAGTAAAATCATATTTCTTTCCGGTCATTAGACGGCCTGCTACATCAGCCCCGATGAGTACGTCTATGGGGTCTGCGTTCAAACCAACATCACTCAAAACAATCTTTTTCGCACGCACTTCTCTCATCCATTCGCCGGTCTTAATAGTCGCAAGAGATTCACAGATAAAGGTCTTTATTCATCACACAGAAATTACAAGCAAAAGAATTATCCATATTTTTTAAGCGTATATTATATATGTCGTGTGTTTCTTTCGTTGACTTTATTCCACCGAAAAGCGACAGCGAAACCTCTTGTTTACCACGCGATATGTACCCGAGCTCCTTTGCGAGTTCATCGCGAACGTATGACCTATGAGAGCCTGTGTCTATCACGGCGCGAACGACTTTTTCACTGGTGTCTGAATACATTCTTACGCGCAATGTTTGTAAACACACCGAAGGCCACTCCGAGAGTGCCGCTAAACCCAGCTCGCTCGTCGTTGTTTTACCTATATTAACGCTAGAATGATCGGTTTGTTTGCGCTCCGTGTTTTCTTTCGCGACTAAACCCGGACACATCAACAACAAGTGCCTTCTAGCACACCAATCGTATTTTACTTTAACTCTACATCTTTTCGCAATATGCCCGCGTTTTAAACAAGTGAAACAGACGTTTTCTTTTTTAATAATATCACGGCGCTCATCTAAACTTAATTTACGTGCCATATCGCAACTCGCGCTTTCGTGAATCGATTTACAGAAAATGCATGACGCCGCCCGTTCTTCTTTAACAAAAAGCACACTTGCACTAGGTAATTCCTTTATCGACTCGCTTTTACTTTTAAGTTTTTTCCCTTTATCTCGCTCCGTCGGTAAGTTGAATCCCGTCAGCGCCATCCCAATGCGTTCTTCGTTTTCTACCTCGTGCTGCAAGAATTCCAGCAGCAGCGTGAGACGGTCCTTGGTTGGAGCCTCGTCGTCAACACCTGGCGCCTTATTTTGACCGCTCTGTTGTCATACACGCAAAACTTCTTCAGGCAGCGACGATTCCACTAATGGATATAGCATGGCGGCACATTTGTCGGTGGTCACACCAAATACATTAAGCGCCCGAATGTTCGATTTGACTTTGTCGTAAAGGCTCGCGAGAGTCTGTTTTTTATTACCACTCACTGCATTTTGGAGTACTAAACTCAAAAGTTCACGTACGTAAAACTCCACTACCACATCATCACGTCTAAAGCGATTTTTCAGGTACGTGATCACCTCATCGTAATTCCCTGCAGTGGGTGGAAAGCTGCTTACAATTTCGTTAGCTCTTGAGCCTGAGACAGTTGCCTGAATAAGGTACTGAAACTTATCTTCTTTAGTCAAGGCTGAGTCGTTGTGTATTTTCTTAAACTGGCTCCAGAATGGAAGCCACTCCTTGATCGTACCTTGAAACTTCGGCAGCTCGATTCTTGGAAGTTTGAGCGCTTTGTTGCTATTCGTGGAAGAAATTGCTACTGTTTGCGGCGCGGTTACGGGCGACATTAAATTTGCCACTTTCAATTTGGCCCTTATGTAATTGGTTTTATAGATGTCGTCCGATTCTATCTCTCTAGTGACGTCCTCATCACTCACCTTGTCCGCTCCAAACAGTACTTGATTGTATTCCGAATGCGCAACGTCCAGTTCGGCCATCTTGTTTTCCAAGAATTGGAATGCAACGATCTTTTCTTCTCGCGACGTTTCTGGGTTTTCGATCGTGGTCGTAAAATTTGTGTGTGCCTTTGTAAAACTACTTCGCAGTGCTTTCCTTTGCTTTTTGAGTGCTTCCATCTTGATTTTTTTTTTTTCACACGGTCGCCACGACTTTTGCGTACGGGGACAAGGAGAATAAATCAAAACACCCCGTGAACTTAAAATGACGGATACTTTATTGGATCTCAGATTCTGCTTACAACAGTCCTCACGAGCCGCTCTCTATCTCTATGCGCACACAGTTTTTTACGAGCTTCGAGCGCGATACTGGGCCCAACGCGTCCGCATGCTCGCGGGTCTCATGCATGTCTCTCTCGGCGCACGAGCACCGTTTGTCACCTCCCCCGTGGGGGCGCTACTGTTCGACCGCTATAGTGCTAATTTCGGTTTCGCACTTTTGAAGCCGTATTATACGCATGTACGCGACATAAATAATTTGTATTGTAAAATACAAATACACAAATACGTTACTTCAAACCGTTAATTTTTGGAAAAATGGAAAAACCTTCGATTTTTATTATTCGATCTCCTTATATCTAGGTATTTTCATCAAAATGATAAAAATTCGCGATCATAAAGTATACTAAGGACATATAAAAAAATTTTTTCAGGACTGAACCTTTTTAAAAAATCGGAAAAAAATCCATATGAAAATTCTAAAGACTTTTCATTTTTACAATTTTAAGGTTAGGATTAAATAAAAATTATTTTCCAATTTTAGATATATAAATAAACCATGTATTTTTTCAAAGCCGGAAGCGACGATAGAACTGAGACAAAAAATAAAATGTAAAAATCGCGTTTTATGCTGTATCTTACAAGTTAATGGGTCTTTAAGGGTGAAAATTTTTTTGGAAAAATTTTTCAATGGTGCCTTATGAACGGCTTATTTTAAATATACTATTTAGGTGAGGACCAATTTCATAAGTTTATCCGGCTATATCCTTTAGTTGTCATACCTATTCAATCTTCTAAAATTTTTATACAACATTATTTATCAAAATCCACAAAATATTTTTGGTTTGCCATATCATCACAAATTCATTTATGGATTGGTACCTGAAAATATATTAATTCACTGAATAACTGATTTTATCTTAAATTATTTAGTAGAAATACTGACTAGAAAAATCTACAATAAAACTAAATTACTCTAAAATTTTAAATTTACGTTTGAGGGGATGTTGTAGCGTCACCCCTCCTCAGGCTGTTAAGTCTCTCTGTTATTTCTCTGTTCTAATTAATTAATAAAACGATAAGTCAAATAAACCTTATATATTTTCGAACAATACTCGAAACGATGAATATTAAAAGTGGTAAAAATACAACATCAAGCAATTTATTAAAAAATTGAAAAATATCAACGTTTCAAACTTAATAAATGTTAAAAACTTGTATAAAAACTATTGAAACTGTAAAATCTAATTTGACAATTACAAACCTTTGAGATAATTCATTAGCATATTAGATTCTCCTTTAATTACATTATAAAACTTGAAAAATCATAGTTGACTAGGTTTGACAAAAACGTTAAAAATTTTTTTTATAAAGGAGCGTGCCCATACCGAATTTTAATAAAATTGTAAGGGCAACTTACGAAACTTGGACATTCATTCTTATCACTTGGAAGTAGAAACAGACGAGTATAGAAAGACAATGATTTTCAATTAAGTTTTTCTGATCTTTTCCTTCAAGCAAGGGGGCCAAATTTTTTTTTAAGTTAAATATCTTTTGATGTTAAAATAACTGTTGAAATAACAACGTTGATTTCGTACGTTGTCCCTCGACTCTACTTTTTATTTCAATCTCGTGGGATTCTTCTTATGGTATTTAAGTAAAATAAACTAAAAAACTAAGTAAAACAAATTTCGCATAGTTTTCTAGTTTAATGATTCTTAATTTTTTCTGGGCCTCGCAAACGAGCCTGGAAACTATGCCAAAAGGTGTAATATCGGCGAGGCCCAGGAGAAAACTGAAATCGTTTAAAACTCGAAAAACTATTGTATCCGAACTTAAAAAATCATTTGCAATCAAAAACTATTAATTTTTTAGTTTGTTTTATTTAAATATCATAATTTATAAAGAAAATTTTTAACATTTTAGTCACACCTAGACAACTATTGTTTTGCAAATTTTATAATGTAATTAAAAATGAACCTCATGTGTTAGAAGACTAACTGAATTATCTCAAGGTAGGTGTTAATCAAATTAGATTTTGCTAGTTTTTATACAAGTTTTTAACATTTACCTTGTTTTTAAATGTGTTTTAGCCTAAAAAGAGAGGTAATTTGTTAAGACCTCAAAAATATCGTAATTTTTTCAATTATTTAATAAAATGATTGATATTGGTTCTCTAACAATGGACTACTTCACCTTTAAGTATTTTTACAAGAATAAGCTGGAATGATAACGTCGACTCAATTGTTAATATTAAAGTTGTATATTGTTCTAGTATAGAAAAGAAACTAGTTTCAGCCAAACTTAGCACAAGATAATTCTGGCTAAGCTATTGGCTAAACTTTAGCAATAAGACAATCCCAAACTTCAAGTATTAAAAATTCTTGGTGTAGCCAAATTTCAAGAACATTTTTACTAATCCTAAACAGACGAGGTAAGGTAACGAAAAAAAGTTTCTTTTTTTGAAGAATTTGAGCCCTCGATCTTTTGCTCGGGAAGCTTGTCATCTACCAACTAGATTTTATTTTTGTCAACATGAATTAATTCCAGATTTACGTAAAAACATTCTAAATTGTTTATAGTGTGAATTGAAACCTTCATTTGATTTTTGGCAGCAATAAAAGATTAACTCGGTAAGGTACAAGAAATGCTTTCCGAGTAAAAAATTGAAGTTTGAAATCCTTCCAAAAAATTTTATTTTTGTTACTTCGACTTAGTAAAAGTGTTCATAAGCTGTGGGTACATCAAGAATTTTTAATTATTGATATTGGATATTGTCTCAAGTTCAGTTTTATTTTCTGTCCAGGTGGATATTTTTGAGTCTTGTAACAAAAAAAAAAAACGTATAAAAAGTATGTTTTCTTATTTAAAAAGAGTTGCTCTTTTAGATTCTCATATGAAAACTCCAAAATATATAATTTTTAATAGAAAATTAAGAATTAAATATGGTGACTTTTCGAAGGTATCCACTACAAAATATCTACATGACCGCTGCCAATTTATTAGCGCTTAGCTTTCTCTAACTTAATATTTTCTTCTAATATACATGCATTATTTATGTAATTTATAAGTATACAAAACTAAAATAATAAAAATTTAGTTTTATTAATTTATACAAAAATACTATTTGTGAATCACTTTAAAATTTATTTGCTATTTCGAGTATATTTTTAATATTTATACTAGGTATTTATTATCTATTATATATTTGTTAAGTTTTGCTTTATTCATTAGTTCTTTAAAATCAAATATTATTTTAACATACTATATTTCTAATTGTGCTATTTTAAATCATTTAACCCATTAAGCCTCAAATGGACGTTTCTTCCAGGCTTTTTTCATCGACTCTTTTTAATATGAACTGAGTCCTGAAAAAAATCGAGATAAGTCTTTTTAGATGTATAATTGTTTGAACTTTCGATTTATGTAGGTCAGAATTACAACAAAATGCATATTACAAAACTTACCATTGTTTATTTAACAAAAAACACGAGATACTTTTGCATTGAAATCGCTGTTGGATTTCTATGTTTAGAGAACTTTTTGCGTCCATCGACCCTAACCTTTAAAGCCTTGCTGGAATTTTGGATTTCATTCATTAGACACCGAGATATATCAATTTAAGTGTTGGAAGTAATATAAAATTCAGTAATTCCGATTTATGCAGTATACGTTTTTAATTTTTGCTCCTAATCTCATTAATTTAACTAGAAAGTTTGCATTTTAAGCTTTGATTTCATTTTTTTAGTCGACTATGTACGATTTTTTAAAAGCAAGATATCGAAGTTTGAAGATTTGATAATCTTAAACTGCCAACCTGTAAGTTCTCAAACTGGTGCAGAGCATGGAAATATCAAAACTTGAGTTGCTTCTTGAAGCTGCCATATCAAGGATTACAAAAATCGTACGTTGTCTACTAAAAAATTATATTAAATCTCAAAAGATAAGCTTTTTAGAGAAATTAGTTAGATTTAAGGCGAAATTTATTGTTAAATCATATACTGTAAAAATTTGAAATAGTAGGGGTTTTAGGTAATGGACATTATTTCCAACAATAAGTACAATATCTCAGCTTTTAATGAAAGAAATCGAAAAATTCCGACGAGGCTTTAAAGGTTAGGGTCGATAGGCGCAAAAATTAATCTAAGCACAGAAATCCTCCGCCAATTTCCCACAAAAAAAAAAACGGATTAAGCAAATTTTTAAACTTGAAAATCGGTTTATCCATTCTGGAGATACAGATGTCCGCACACATACACGCACGAAAAAAGTTTTCTAAAAAATAGTTAATTTTTGTTCCAATGTTGTTAAAAAAATGTTTTTAAGTATTTTTGAAAAATTTTTCACCTGTACAAAGCTTCCTCTCTGAGGAAGCAAAATTATATTCTGTAAGTATTTGAAAATACAAATAAAATGAGACATCGGAAAACTTAAAAACCAGAAAAACTCAAATATCTTCAAAACTTATTAGCCAAATGTTCAGAAAGAATACACAGCTCTCAAGATATAAAAATTCTATTGATGCATAAAATTTTGAAAAAATTAGCGTAGTTTTACGTCTGTTATCAATTGCCATAGCCATGAAAAAAACTTTTCTCAAAACAGTCGCTTTTTGTACCAATAATAAAAAATATTTTGAAGTATTTTTGGAATTTTTTTGCACCGATGTAAAGGTTCCTTTCTGAGGAAGCAGTTTGACCATTTTGAGTCGCCGAAAGAAAATCAACTCAATAATGTCCGCTTGGGAAGTAATGGGTTACAACTCCACTCATCGATTAAAGATCAGTAGCTTAAATAATATAATCCTTATTTATTAAGCATTAATTTTGAAGTCGAATTACATATACGTAAATGTACAAGAATAGCCCAGCTGAAGACGTACTTTTGATTATTATCTTATAGTAATTATGTGCTTTGTAATTTTTGTCATAATTGCAGAATTTCTATAACCAAATACAATAATGAGAATTTCTATAACAAATACAATAATGAGAATTTCTATAACAAATACAATAATGAGAATTTCTATAACAAATATAATAATGAGAATCAAGCGTTTAAATATATAAATAAACTTTTAAAATTAAATTTTGTAAAAGAATATTCAACGAACGGTTCTTGGCTTCGAAATTAGTTTTATACAAGATTCCATTAAACTTTTGCAGGATCTACCATAGACAATATTTAAATTTATTAAATTTTTGTATTATTTAGACGGCGGAAGTGTACGTGGGATCATGAAGACAGGTACGATGCAAGTGTACTGAACCGAGAATTTTTAATTTGGCTTTCGCATTAATCACCATCATTCTGTATTTGCAGTATTTTTGAATAGTCATTGCTTTCGACAAAATAGTTTAATTATTAAATTTTTATTAAATTTTTCACAGTTTCACCTCATAACATATAGTTCCTGTGAACATCCTTATAACGAGTTTGTAGCTGAAGGAGCATTAAATTAGCATGTATCATATTCATTTAATGAATAATTAAATTACCTTAATAAATCATTGACAGTATTAAAGCTTTGAATATTCATCAATAAATTTTAAATTATCTTACAATATTTAAATTATTATTTCCTATTTTAATATTACTTTCTATTTTACAGTCAAGATGGTTGGTACAGTGAGGGTTACGATTATCCAGGAACAAGAATTGATGATACTAGGATATATAGCGATACAGAGTATTACCCTAGTACGACTACTATAGCTGCCAGAAGAAGAGGTGAGCATTGACTAGATTTATTTATTGTTAAATAACTTTCAATAAACATCGGGAGGTTTATCCGTAGCCACGAAATGCAAAGATTCTCATAATTGTTAACCATTATGATTTCTTATTAGATTAGAAGATATCATAAATTTTTAAATATGTTTTGGAACATTTTGTTAAGGTATAATATAAAAATAATCCAGAAAAAAATTAGGGATGTAAAAAATATTCGGTCGAATAGAAATCAGTTAGAGAATACTTATGATTTTATGTCGAAGTTTTTTACCGTATATTTTAGAGACAATTAGTTTAAAAAATGTAAACCAAATGTTGAATTATCACCGGATTCGAGAAAAAAAAAACGTTAAGTAGGATCTCCTGCGCTATCCAGGTACATCTGCTCTCTTCTTCTCTCTCGCATGTCTCCATTGAACCTCTTTAAATATCAATCTCAAAAAAATTACATATCTTAGAAGATTTTTAATTTTACTCCTACTATAAGGTTCACCAGCTTAGTGATTATTAATAGAGAGTAACTATCTATAAGCAAACTCCCCACTCTCTTATAAAAGTAATAGTTGAGAACGCTGCTTACCTTTTAAATGCGTGTATGTGCCCTCTTTCTCTTTCATATAAAAAAAGTCGACAAGATCGCTCTGTTTGCACAACAATCAGTCAAATATAAAACGTAGTAGCCATTATAGTAGTTTTGGTGGAAAGTGAACTTTTTCGCACGTGCAAAACAGTATTACGCCCAAGTGTCAGACAATATTTTTCGTCACTCTAACCACAAAATCGCATGTTTGATGCGACTTTACGGCTCTCGTGATGAAAAATACGGTTCGAGACTAGGGCGTAAGAGGATTTTTCCCTCACTCGAATTTTCGACCTCGCTTCGCTCGGCCGAAAAACGTCTCGTGAGTGAAATAATCCTCTTCCGCCCCCGTGTCGAAATGTACTATTTTATAACTGAGTGCGTAAAACTCGATTTTAGATGCCCGTTTAGCGTGCGTAAAGTACCCATTTTTTCACTAGTGCGTAAAGTGGTTTACTTTACACACTGAACATGTAATGCATTTTACTTTACGCACTCGTGAAAAAATAAATTGGTTGCTTAACCCACACTAAAAAGGCATCTAGATCTTGCTTCGATCGGGCGAAAAATTACACCCGTGCCAAAATCAAGTGCTTTACGCACTAGAATCAAAATATATTATCATGCCAGTCAGCGAAAAATATATTATTTTATACACGGTAAAAATTTTACTTTACATACGAACTTTACGCACAGAATTTCATAACTAATATTACCACATTGTTTCTTATATCTTTCTCCATCATTTAGTTAGTTTTTTTTTAATTTCAAAGAAATCATTCTTTTTAATTCATTATAATGCTCGTTTTTTAAAGGCGCAGAATAGGAATTTGTGTTAGCAAGCAGCAGATTGATGATGTGTATCTCAAAAATTAATGCTGTTTGGGATATTAAAATTTGAATCACTTATCAATTAGAATTAAGTGAACACATAATCAAGATGTGCAGGTGAATGTCCTTAAGTTCTATTTTGCACCATTAAAACGTAGAAGTCTTAAAATACTGAATGTCTACTGTATAGAAAGTAACATTTTATCCATAATATTAAGTTTTTTTATACCTAGTTTGAAATTTTAGATATACGAAAATTTTAAACAATTTTAATCGACTTCGCCCAACTTAACCGGATCTAATTTTATGTAAATATTTTATTATTATTTGTGTCAAAATTCATGATAAAATAATGTCAATTAATATAACTAATCATACACCTATAACTGTATAGTCTGTAACCTTTACAAATATATCAGACTTAAATAATGTGACAGTGTGGGTTTAATAATTGACCTTTTTATTAATATTCCGTGATTTATTCTATAAAATTATTAAGCAAGAATAAATTGTACCAATCTCAAAACATGTAATAGTTGAGTTGTAATTGTTTGTGGTAATCCACAGAACCATCCATCCATGATATTCAATTTTTTCTTAATATATGTCAATTCTAGATACTATAAAACATAATTATTTTACGTAGACCTAAAAAAAATCAGGCTCAAGAAATGAAAAAAATCAATTAATTATTTTTGCTTCTTTATAGACGAAGTTTTGTAATAGTGATACTATTCTTCCAGAAAATTTGTAGTCAGAACATATTTCTAGTGTTTCTGCATAAAAATAAGCGATTTCTTTTTGTGTATGTATATTTGTGCATGTGTGTATGTGCATTCAAATACCTCAGAAATGATTAGTACATTTTTATGTTTTAAGACTTATTTTTTATTTTTCTAGTCATGCCCCTAAAATATAATGTTTTGTTCAATAATTTTCTATTGTTGTGTAATAAAAAAATATATTTTTTTAATTTACTTTTCTTTTTTTTCTTTAAGTTGAAGTCAAGATTTTTTAGATCTTTAATTATTTCATAGAGCTTTTAATTACCCACATTTTGAGAGGTATCATTCTTTTGTTATTCACAAAAAACTCGTGCATATATGCTGTTTCTTTGAAAATACTTATCAAATTTTTTTAATGTTAGAGGTTAAAACAATTCATTATCTTATAGTTTCCTCAAAATTAATAATTTATTCCTACTATAAAAAATATTGTACGCAAAACGTATGCTCAGGTTATCTCGACTCGTGTGATTGTCACCCTCGCTTCGCTCAGACGACAAACTTCTCCCTCGTCGACATAATCTCCTTCGCTTACTAGTTGCTTAATGCACTATTTTCTAATGTAAAAATGATTCTCGCGCTCGCTTCTCTAGGGTGGCAAATTTGACTCGTGAGAGAATCATCTCCTTTGCTTTATTTATGCTCCCACTCGGTGGTAATTAAAGTTGGAATTCTACAGTGTATTTTTAAACACAGCACATGTTTTACACTGGTGCTTGTGTTAATCGGATGAGGCTCGGTATCGAAACCTAACCCGAATCCTTCGGATTACGAACTCATGCTCTGCCGACCATATCAACGCAAGCCACATAAGTATTATACGTATAATTTATAAATAAACTAATGCATAATAAAGTAACCTTTGAAACTTCTATTTTTTATATAATACGAGAAGTACTCAATAAATATTTAAGAGTAAGTTCTCAAATTCTAAATGTTATGAAAAGTTTTTGAAATATTTATAATACTCGTTGCACGAATTACAAAATTAAATTTAAAAAATCTCTAAATATAGTATTTAGAGGGGTAAATTTAACCAAAACATTATATTTTTAATTTCTGACAGTAGGTGTATACTACAAATAAATACTTATGTGCGGAAAATTTTAATTTACATTAAAGACGTATTTGTATTATATTTTTTGTTCATACGAGCAATGGATGAAACCAAAATCAAGCTGGGTACTAAAAAACGAAAAACATTGACCGGTAATAAGCTTTTGTGATTTTATAGGTTAGGTTATTCCAGCTAATTTATTTATGATTTATATATTACTTATAAACTGTAGCAAATGATGCAATTTGGGGAAACTAAATGCCAATAAATTTGCATTGTTTTTTTCTTTACTTTCGTGACATTTTTGGTAAAGATGGATGTAAAGATAACTAGTCTAATTCGTTGTTAACTTATTCAATCAAAATTTGAAATATGATAAGATAACAAGAAAGAGAAAAATTCATAAGACTAACATCTTCAACAATGTGTACAATTAAAAAATCTCACAATAACGTCTAAAAAAACATATTACTTTATTACAATCCATTGTTTTAATAATAATTTATTAAATATAGAATCTTCATTTTTCTTCTTCTTCTTCTTCCTCTTCTTAGTCTTCTTATTCTTCATCTTCACCTTCACCTTCACCTTCACCTTCACCTTCATCTTCATCTTCATCTTATTCTTCAGAAAATTTTATAGAACAAAAAGTTCTTAGAATTGGTCAAAGAATACGTGTGGACTTTTTCGGAATTTTCCGGATCATTTTTGGATTTTATGAAAAATGGTCAAATAAAAAAAAAATAAAAATTCATCTAAAAAATTCTTAAATATTTACACATATTTTTTAATCAATTCTGAACACTTTTTGTTGTGTTAAAATTTTTTTGTAAAGTGGATCCTTATCGAGTAAAATAATGCCAAAGTTTTTTATTACACGGAAAAAAGACTGGGGAAACTGCCGCACTAAGAGTGGTGTAGCAGCGCCACTAGCAGTAGTGTGCAGCGTCTACTCTGTTTCTGGGGTACTGGTTACCCCACTCACTACGGAGAGTTGAGATAATTTCTTTTCTATTAATTATCTCGAAACTTTACACTCATCGAAATTGAATAAAAAATCATTTCCAATGTAGAATTTTAAGGTCTTTCAATTGGTGTAAACCATTTTGTTCTAGCCTAAGCCGTTCTCGAGATATAAGCAAATAAAACTTTGAAATTCTGTTTTCGCATGGAACCTCTGGACTTAGGAAACTGCAAATATGAAAATCGTTTTTTTCGACCCCGATTTACCTAATAACCAAAATGCAGTCGTTTCTATTTCATTTGTGTTTTGTATCTTGTTACTGTGCTATATGTAGCTTGTTTATTATACTATAGCATGGGCGAATGGTTCTCCCAGAAAAAGAGAACTGCTCTCCCGTTTGAAGGGCAAGCAGCTCGCCGTACGCGTTGATTAACAGCAACACCCGTTGAGGCAACTGCTCCCCCAGTCTTTTTTCCGTGTACATTTATGTACAAAAACTTTGATGGCCGCCATTTTGAATTTTGCTAAACTAACCATCCTACCTTTTAGTATAGGCATGTATGCCACCAGATCCAGAGTTTTAGTACGATCCGAATACGGATCATGCTCAAAAATACGATTATCTGAAAAAAAAATTGTTAATTTTCACGATTTTTTTATTTATGTAAACTGTGTTGCAAAAAAGGTTGCAGATATCGTAAATCTGAGACCGGATTGTGAAAGAGCGAAAAAAATTACATCTGAAATGGTACTTTCGAATCGATCCGTCGATTTTTTCCCGAAGAAATAACTCGTTGAACGAGAAAGAAAATTTAGGGCGTTTTGATTAAAAACAGGTTAATCTCTGTTTTTATACTTCGCTAAATGCAAAATCCGGTAAAGTAGCAATCTTTTCGTTCTTAAAAGACACTTCTAATAAAATAAGTGCATCATACTTGGATCAGCCGTTACCTATGTCATATTGAATTTCAGAATGATATAAGATTGCCTGAAAAAGTTATAGAGCTACAACATTTTGAATATTTTTAAGTTCTAAAATTATATTTTCATTTTTCATAACCATAACTAAATAAACATAATTAAGGTATTAATGAAATATTTCTTAAGGAGGTCCACTATACATATATATTCGAATAGTATATGAATAGGAAAAGCTTTTTTAATTTAATCTATACTCAGAAATATCTTAGAGGAACACAAAATTTAAAAGTTTTATGAGTTTTGACGCGTAGAAACTGTATGCCATTTGTTAGAAATAAAATTGTACTACTTTTAATAAATATATTAATACCACATTTTTTATTAAAGTGCCACGAAGAAGACCATCTTTGGAAAGGCAGACAACTCTGTACGACGAGCATTCACATTTTGATGATTACAGTAGCGACGTTTGCGCCGAGAAGATGAGCGCAACATATCCCGACACTCACACCGATCAAGGTTACAATAAATATTACGACAATATTATGGGATACGATTATCACGATAAAAGGTACGATTATTTTATTGGGAATAGTACTTAACTGCGTAGAACTCGCTGTGTTAGTGAAAAAAGATTTCAAATTTAAGTTTAAGTAAAAATTTTATAAATGCAAAATTTTATATAAATATATTAATACCTTGCTCTCAGTCTAAACTACCTTTACATAACAAAAAAGACAAAAAGAATTTTAGTATATCCTTAGGAGGAAGAATTAATTTCCATAAAAGAAAAGAATGTGATTACGAGGCTTTTTGACCAGAAAAGATAAAATAGACCAATTTTCTACTAAAGCGACGAGTTTTACTCGATCTATACTTTTTAAATTAGTTCATTAAAAAATTTTTGAAAGTTAGCTTATTTAGCTTTGAAAAACTTACAATGTTGATGAGAATCAAAGATGTTTTTGAGAAAATCTATTTTGAAAAAACAGACTTTTTTAGTTCTGCCTATTTATCTCAGAAAGATTCCAAGCCAGTAGAATTCTGAGAAATCTAGGTAAAACCTGATAAAATTCTGTTCAGGAATATAATGGATAAATTCCAACTAGAAAAATCCATAGATGCATCCGTCGATATTATTTAAAATACAATTAGGATAAGTCAAATCAAACGAAAATCTTAGATAAAGATATTGTAATAAATGATCAAGGCTGTCAGTTAATTATAGCATAGGGACCAGTATACTTTACAACAGTTATTCATTTTATTGTCCAGAATAGCACAATAGATATTTAATATACAAGACAAATCTGTGAGGGCTGTATTATTTATTAATAATAAAAATTAATTATTACATTACACACACTTATTATGTGTCTAAATGGCATAATTAATATTAATAAGAACAGTTTATTATTTTTAATATGAAACACCTAGTTTTAAATTATACATAATTTTGAATTAAGAACATTTTTTATATTAAACATTTATTTAGAAACAACTTTTAAAATATTTAAGAACGTTTAAATCAACAGTAAAAGTAAAACTTATCTTTGTCAAATCCGTAATAGCAGTTACAAATCCGTAGAACAGCCAGGTCATGCTATTTAGTAGCCCTATCGGTTGAAAAGCAGATCTGGATACTTGAAAATAGCTTTTGAATTTTACTTAGGTGAATTTAATGAAAGAATTTATAAATTAAACAAAAAACATAATGCATTCTTTATTCCTAATAGTAATGTAAAATCACTAATGTTTTCTCTCTGTCTCTCTCCTTTTGTCTTCCTCTCTTTTTGTCGCCACCCCCCCCCCTCCCTCTCACTCTCTCTCTCTCATAAAATTTTAGTAATATTAATTAAAATAGCTATTGTGGATTAAGAGAAACATATAAATAGGCTTTAAGGACTATTTAATCTTTACAAATTAGAATTTTTCTATTTTTAAGGAGCTGAATTCTTCGATAATGATATGCACTCAACTCCACATGCAATGACATTCTATACATAACTTATATGAATTAACCTTTAAAGGGCCGGGTTTTGAGGTTTCGAAACCTCCTTTGAAAGTGCCCAAATTCATGTCTTGTATCACCCATCAACTATGTACAATGTTCCTATCATGGACCGAGCCGATAT
>UELV01174836.1:0-10847 GCA_900490015.1 Megastigmus stigmatizans | reverse complement strand
GGCATATACTATATGCCGATGACCTCCAGGTTTATCTGCAGACTCCTGCAGATGAAATTCTGGAGGGAATAGCTCGCCTGTCTAATGCGGCGCGACTGGAGGGTGGGGCGCTCGTCTCTTCGACTCAATACGAGCAAGACCAAAGTTATAATGTTTGGTTCGAGAAAATATGTTAATGATTTAAAGGAAAAGGGATTGCCATGTGTTGACTTGGGGGAAAGGGTGCTTGTGCCTTTTTATGACGCAGTCGTTAGTCTCGGTGTTACATTAGATAGTAAATTAACGCCTTAGTCGTACCCCATCTAGGCTATTGCGCTGTAGTGTTGCTTGATGCGTCCAACGATCAAAGAATACGGTTACAGAGCCTGAGTAATACATGTGTGAGATACATCTACGGTGTTAGGAGGGACGAGCACATCACCCCCTATAGAAAGCAACTGGGCTGGTTGCGTGATGATTCTCGAAGGAATTATTTTGCTGCAATTATTATGTATAAAATCCTTCGATTACATGAACCTCAGTATTTGGCAGCTTTTCTCAGCAGGCATCAGCCCAGGAGCACTAGCAGGGGTATTGCACAGGAACTTTCAATACCAAAGGTGCGCACGGAGACAGAAATGAGATCTTACCAAGTTCAATGTGCTCGCTTTTGGAACTCTCTCCCAGACTCTCTGCGCAACTTACCAGCTTTGCGCAGATTTAAGACGGCGATCTATCAACGCCTGCTCGATCTTGATTCTTAGCCCTTCCGCGGGCCACACCTGCGATTCGTTATGCGTTTGACTTTAGTGACTCTCACTACACGCTTGGGTCAGAACTGTAAATTTTCTGTATGTTAATTTATTATGTTCTGTCCTATATACTTTTTTTTTAGAAAGTGTGAGTGCATGTGTAATTGTGTTGTAAAGTTCCTTTCTTTTTTATACAATAAGACTTATAGATATCGATCGCTCTTTTATATTAAATTTGTTTATTTGTATTTTATTTTAGATGCTCTGTGATATTACTTTTAAGTTGTAACTTTTCGATGACTGAAATAATGTAAGACTGAATAATAAGCTGTGATATCATAAAAAGACTGAAAATGTGTGACTGCGAAAAACCAAAAAATAAGAAAATGTATAACCTAAAGAAAAATCAATATTGTATTAACATGTACATTTTGTAAACTATTTACAAATAAACTTATATCTATCTATCTATCTATCTCTCTCATTTTTAACTTAAAATTCCGTAATATCAGCAAAAATCTCTCACTGGCTACATCCTTTAACGAGTAAACTCTAGGCTAGGGACTCACGCCTACATAAACTCTAACAAGTAAAGTGTAGTCTAGAGATATTTACTTGTAGCGTCTATTGGTTGGCTATATGAATCTAGGGTAATCATTGTATATAGATGTGCTGCCCGTGTATACCTAGAGGAATTACTGTTTATAGACATTCTGCCCATGCCTAAAGATCAGTCAGAACTGTCTTAGCTTATCTACTTGGACTTCATAACTATTATTACAGTAGCTTTTATCAGTTAATTTATGAAGACTCTTTGGATGTTTATAATGAAAAATGCTGAAAATCATTCTTTTTTAGACAAACGCTTATTTTTTTTTTTTTTTTTTTCGATGAAATATTTCTGCAAGGTTTCACTCAAAGGGAAAAGTATTTTTTCTACTGAATTCTGTCTTCAAACATATACATTTTCAGCCAAAACTTCTAGAAGCGAAGAAGCAAAAGAGAGACGCGAAAGACTTTGCAGTTTGAACTGACGGTCGACCGCAGGCTAATACCCGTAATGGTTTCCACCGATACCTGCTCGCCTTGTTTCAATACTCGTAATATCCATATACACACACAGACATTAGCCCGCTAGCGGCAGCCATCCCACAATTTGTTTTTTTCTTTCACAGTCTTGTATCGATCTTTGTATCGATGAAAATTTTTTTTTCCAAAAATGCTTAGAAGTTCTCTTTTCATGAGTGCTAGTATAAAGCTTGCTATGTTAAAATATGAAATTTCGAAGTTCAATATCTCTAATCCTCTTAGATTCCATTCCTCTTAGAGTTCAAGCGTTTAAACACATATAAAGGATACCTTATTAAACATACATGCCAATTTTTAAAGATTTCCGAAGAAATCGATCAATTTCCTAAGAAAGTTGGACCTACTTTAAAAGCATAGTTTAATTGCAAAATGCATTAAAAATTAACTTTTTTATAAAATAGGTATGTTGTGCTATATTTCAAATTTAACTGCTAACGCATTATTAAATACGGTGGAGATTACGTAAGCAACTCCTCAAAGATATAGGAATGACGTGGAGAATGAGAAAAAAAGCTTTTTTGAAAGTCAGAGAGAAAGAAGCCGAGGACGAATTTCGCATGCTCCACTCGCTCGTTTTCATTTGCGCGGTCTCGTAAATTCTCTCGGCGTCGCCTTAATGCTCTCACTTCGTTTGGTGCTCACGCACTTCCCTCGCCCGCCTTTCTAATACTGTGCTCTCCAGAAATATAATGCTAATGTACGGTAATTCAGGATCGTTCCTGTGTGATCTTGCGTCGCCGTGGAAATTTTCCTCGGTTAATTAAATGAAGGCTTTTTGATGGAAAATGTACGCGGGAGTTTTTGCCTTCGAGGAGTATCGATCGAGTACTACAAGATTAACCAGAAATAGCGCGAGTTTGATCAGACGATATTGGTACGAAAAATAAAAATTGTCTTCTTTACATTGTTGACTATTCTTAGTAAATCTATGCAACGGCAAAAGTTCTTTCTCTTCAGTACTGTTTCTTTGTTCCAATCTTAAATCTATAATTTTTTTTCTTTCTATATGAAATATAAGAAATCTTCAAAGTTTCAGAAGGATGTCTTGTTTAGTCTACGAGATTTAGTACAACGTTAAAAGAAATACACCAAATAGTCAAGTTTTGACAAATATCATTTTTACTCTTAATTTTTTAATAAATGCATTTCTATTACATTGATTAGTTATATTAATTGAAAGTTAACTTAGATGCTATAAGCAATGAAAAGTTAACACTGTTCCTCCTACACCTAAATCCTTACACAAAACCTCAATTTGCTCTTTCCACCGCCAAACGCAACGCTACCAACAATAGCAGCGCAATACTGTGAGCAGAAAAGAAAGGTAGTCAAAGTATCCAGGAAGTTAGTTAGGCATAGAAGAGATCGCGAAACAGCAGTGTGGTCCGCGCGGCGGCAGGCGGATTGATCGGAACAACCAGTGTGCACAGCTCGGCTAACGCTCCCGTGCATTCGAACAATGGGGTCGCGCGGATGGGCAGCGTTTGACCGATCACCCGTGGCCTTGCGCACCGCGTCCGTTTAATCTCTCTCTCTCTCTCTGTCTCTCTCTGTGCGCTCACTATCTCGCGGTGCCGATTAGCACCAGAGCCGAACAGACTTGCGCTTTTCTTTGCGCTCTTGTACCTCTTGGAGGTTCTCTTTTCGCTTTAACTCTGTAACTGAGTTTTTGGTGGTACAGTTGTGTGTATCGTGATTTTAGGGATAAATAGTTTTTTTTGCTCTTAATTTGAAAAGCTGTGGTTTTAATGATTGCGATCGTGTCTTGGTATAGTGACTATGTTCGAGAAAATTTTTAAAAACATAAATACAGATTTTTTATTAAATCGAACGACCAGAGTATGTCCCTATCACTGATCTTTTTGGAATTTGAGTCTGTTGTTCTTCTTGAAAAATGATTTGACAAATAAATTTTTGTTTTTCGATTTCAATAAAATTGTATATAATTGGCAGCGCTCAAAATTCTTACCAAATTTTGAAATTAAAATTTTTTTAAGACAATTTTGAATCATTCGCCATTTTGGGAGATTTTTATGCTTCTGAATAGACTAAATATTATTTTACTCTGTTTTCATTCCCCTTTTATCCCGGGTAAAGTATTTTACAAAAAAATTAAAATGCGTTTTTCTCGGTAACCCCAATTTCTTAATTGATATTTGTATAAAGGTTGGGGGGTTTAAATATTTACCATGTGGGTTAGATCTCCTGTTTTTTTTCCGTTGGAGAAAGAAAAAATAAAATGAAATACAAATTTGTTTTCGATCGTCATGGTTTTTGTATATCTGAATATCTATAGACATTGTAAATAGACTTGTATACATGCGCAATTAGTACAAACTCAGATGCGCAATAAATCATTTTCATTTTTTTTTCGGTGTACTAGATTTTTAAATATTATTAGTTTATTTTCTTTTTTCTTTGTTTTTAGTTCAGTAAGTGGAAGATTGGCATTTTTGGCATTTTAAGCCTACCAACATTTTCAGTTTTTCTATATTTTTTCATACCCACGTTTTGTAAAGGAATTATTATAATCGCATTAGTATAATTATGACAACATTTTATAAAATCATTAGCATTTTGTGTATTAGGTTGTTCAAGAGCTTTATAAGTTCACCCACACCATCTATAGTTCTTTTATCATATCCAGTAGTAGAAAAGTACCATTTTATATTGTAAGGTACTCGTTTTGATTCATACATTTGGAAACGATTTTTAAAATGACTATCAGCTCCGTCTGATACAATAGTGATTGGTTTAATTGAATTACAAGAATTTTCTACTTAATGAGTAATGATTTTTTATAGCTAGTAAAGCGACAGCTGAATCATTTTTTTCTATCGTTACTTATATTTGGTTATTTACTTGAACTCGATTCGAAATGGGTTAAATCACTTTATAAGAAGAACAGAATGGAG
This sequence comes from Megastigmus stigmatizans, assembly GCA_900490015.1. NCBI lineage: Eukaryota > Metazoa > Arthropoda > Insecta > Hymenoptera > Megastigmidae > Megastigmus > Megastigmus stigmatizans. The sequence goes on along the minus strand of UELV01174836.1, from coordinate 6,112 downwards.
ATCACATACTCTGTCCGTTTGATTTGAGATGGATTCAGTTTTATAACCGTCAAGGAAATATAATTATTGCTATGGCTGTGACAGTAAACTATTTAGCATTATCCGGCAAACTGAACAATCAATTCTAAAAACGAATCAATATTTGATTTGTCCCACTTCATCCTGGACATGTCCTATATCCATAAATTACACTCATTCAATTCAAATTAAATCATTACGTACGATGTTTAACAAACCACTGTACATTGACTAGCTTATGGTTGCAAGTATGTCATTCTTCATTAGTGAAACTTTAGTATGCGGCCAGTGACATAACCAATAGATAGTTTTTGTATGCTTAACTTAAAATGCAGGAGAAAAAAGGGGTAAAGATTCCGATACGTAGAAATCTAATAATTTGTCTCGCGCGCAGCGTGTGCTACCGAAAATTCTCAGCTCTTTCGCTCTCGCTTTGATTAAAAGCCATTCCTTTTCCTCTCTCTCTTTTATCGGCTCGCGCGCTACATCCTATCGATTTCCCATCTCGCCGCGAACCGTTATTAACCTTATTGCTATCGGCTCTCCATTTGATAATCTGCCGAGTGATGCTTATCTTTCTTCTCTGTCGCTTCCTCGTTTTTTTGGGACCGCCTTTTTTATATTTCAAAGGGGTGGAGGAGTCGCTGTAGGCTGCAGGGGAGACTATCGAGATGAAAGCGCTTCGAGTGCGAGATTTTAATGGATTTTTGTGGTTGTCGATTCAATTCTGTTGATATGAATGTTGTGATGTTTTTCTGCTTTATGTTTCCTGAAAATGATTAGTTTGTCATAACTCTGATGATCTTCAGTGCAGATAAAGATATTTTGAGTTGATCATAATACGGGAGATGAGTGTCTTGTGACAATTAATTATTGATGACAGATTGTTCACAAAGATATTTCGTTGTAAATATTAGTATATTTGTTTTCTTGATTTCGATATAAAAAATTTATATGATGAAAAATTTAAGCTTAAAAAATTTTACATAAAAAGGATAAATTATATATAATATCAGGTTTATCGATTTGAATTACGCGGATGGACCAAAAATATTTGAATATGTGCAAGATATGTCTGATGAAAATCTCTTTTGAAGACTGGACGTATAAAACGTCCTGACCTAAAAGGTGAACGATTTTTCAGGTAGTTTGATTTTATGTAAGTTAAGAAAATTAATCCTATAACTTTATTGGAATTTCTTTAATATCTTTTTATTTTGACTATCCCTCCGGTAAATTGTTTTATAAAAGACTTGTTTATGTTTTTGGTAAGTTGAGAGAGAAAAAATGATCACAAAAATCTGAGAAATTCTGAAATAAACTATATTTTTTACTTTGAACCCATTAAAATGTGATTTCAATAGTTTTATTTATCGGATAAAAACTATTTTCTCTTTAATCTACATTATACAAAAATGTCTTTCTACTTTACAATCTTTTCCAGCCTACAAATCTTCCCCACCTCAAACTAATTTTATCGCACTCAATGCGCCTTAACACAAAAAAAAATAAAGTAAATCATCGCTCTTCAAATAAATAAATACTAAGCCAAACAGGAGGAACAACAAAGCGGTAAAAAAAAGAAAAATCTCGCTAAATCATTCATAAAGCCACAGGCCTTAATGACGAGTGCTAGCGGAAGAAAAGCAGACGCGCGGGCGGAGAGAGCGATAGCCGGGGAAGGCTTTAAAAACCGAGTGCACTGGGACGGGAGAGCGCGACCGCGCCAGACAAATGGAACGGTGCTGCGAGCTTTAATTTTGTTCGCTCTAACCGGAAAGCCGCCGTTGCCCGAATTCGGCGATGATACCAAGCCGACGATGCGGCCGCGCAAAATTTCCCGTCTTTTAACTCAACTAATTGTTCTTTTTAAATTTAACATTAATTGCTGCGTCGGGTATACGACACGATAATGAACTGTTTGGCGTTATTCTGAAAATTGCGTTTCCACAGTTGAGAGGTTATATAATTGTCTGGAGAAGTGAAGAATAAGTCCTACGTCAGTTATTTTTATTTCGATAATTGGAATTCGAGATAATTTTGTGAGCTTCTTTTGATACTCACAGTATTTGTACATTTCGACGGTTTACTTTTAGTCAGTGTGCATTCTACGATTAAGTGAAGCAACTACTACGACCCTTTTTCTCTAATGAATATTCGATTTAAGTTAATGTACTCTGGGTAACGTGTATACCTCAAAGACGAGGTCATTTATAAATTAAAGTCAGTTATAAAGGTACACACAAAATATATTAATAGCTTTTACATTTTTAGACAGATAAACAAATTTTTGATGCTACAATTTTTTCCCCATGTTTAATAACATTCTTTAGAGCCAGTTTCTTATTTTTTATCAAAGTCCACTAATTTTCTATAACCAAAAACGTGATTATTACTCTAAGAAATCTGAAGACTATAAGGTTTTTTTCTCTTTATTCAATAATGAGTCCTGTGTACGACTACAAGCAATGCATTGTATTTATGATATTTATCCACTCCTATACAATAATCCTCATACTTGTCAAGATCCAATCAAACATAGTCCATCGAAACTTAACAATATGTAAACAACTCGAAATTTTCTCAACTTGCCCCGATTCTGAAAGTCGAGTGCCCACACGTGTGTCCATCGTGCAACAACAGCTGTGCAGTGGAAGGGTAAGGGGAAGGGGTGTTGGGAGGAACGGGTAGCACTCCATGGCTGTGCCTCTCCTTAATTAGTACAAAGCGAGCGAAAGCATAGCACTACTGCAGCAGCAGTAGCATGGAGCGAGCAGCGTTCTACACTGGTACGTTGGGGAGACGAGCGTGTGACCGAGATTGCGTATTGTTAGGTGAAAAGGGCTCTGCGGTTTTGGCGGACAGCTGCGGGGAAAGCGCGCGCACCAGGGCCGCGAATGACGGGGTGGCCGAGTCTACTGGAATATAGTGGGTGAGGGGGGATTAACGGCGCGAATTTAGAGAGGCGCGGCGCCGCTCGAATAAATTCGAATCGAAAATCGAGCGACCTACGCCACACGCCCTTCTCGCGGTTTACTACTGTATATATATATATATATATATGCACCTCTGTGTGTTTGTGCAGTACAGAGTATCGCTCGCTGCCTCTATGGCTCGCGCGTGCGTATCAGTTAAAAAAAGGAATAAAGGCTCTCTGTGGTTTTTGGTTCGGGAATGGGATGAAATTGCGCTGTTAGCGAATTAAGTGGCTGGCTAACAGGTTGCGTTCCGTTGCTGTTGAGGGCTCCTTTTTTGTTGCGGCGTCTCGTTCGATGAGGAAGCTTGGTGTTCAGGATGCTAGTTCATTGGAGTGGTTTTGAAAAGTTTGTGATCGTATATATATGAGATTTTTGGAGGTGTATTGTGAGATTTTAAAAATGTCACCAAGACCATCTGTAAAAGACATGATATGGTAATACCGGGAAACACGTAATTTTGTCATGACACACCACGTTTAAATAGATAGTTCCTAGGCAGTTACTAGTCAGCTAATTTCCTACAAATATCTGTATCAAGTTTATACAGACATTTGATTTTATGAAAATAATATACAATTTAAATACAATTTAACTTTTTAAAATTGGTAGCTGACTCGTTGAGACGCTTATGTGAGCAGAGCTGAGGATATTTGATGCGTTCACTAATCTTCACATACACAAGATCAGATGATTAGATCCATTTTTGAGCATTTTTATAGAAAATTGATCAATATATTCTTATTGAAAAATAGGTTTAATGTCTAATAAGACCTAATACTTGGAAGTACTATTGAAGTAGAATCGATTTAAAAAAAATTCAAATGACAAAAACTAACTTTCATTTTGAGAGTGCGATGAAATTAAAGCAAAAAAAAAAGGAATCTCTCGTTGAGTGATGAACATTTGAAGCGCGCGTCAATTAACTAATTGAAAAATGGGCCTTCAAACAATAACAACAGCTTTCCATCCTCTCTATCAATTTTTTCCTGTATGCAACCCCCCTCTATTCCCATAAATCCGGAACGAACGAAAAAAAAAAACAACCTCACGCTTATATAATAATTACTCTCGAAAGCGAAAGCGTAACGCACCGAAACGAGAAGCAAAACAAACGTCAATAAATAACCTAATTGAAAGTATGCCGCGGACCATCATCCACGTTCTTACATAACTATTCTCTATTTAACAATATTCCCATTCGTACAGTCTATTATAAAAAAATGATAAAAACCTAAAAAGAAATAATAAAGGGTAAAAACAGGCTGTGTGAACTGGTTAAAATAATAGCCATACGGCGTTAAAAGTCAAACAAGTGCCGTGGACCGGCGTGGGGTAGAGTGAGAGAGAGAGAGAGGCAGGCAGGTGCGGGGGACTGTTACGCGTCGGTATAATGGTACGGCGAGATGGGAGGGAACGGGCGAGCCGCGCTAGCGAAAACATTTGTGTTACGACTGTTAACAAAGCGAAATTTCGAGGCTCTCGCCGTCCGGATGCGTTGTATGCTTCTCGCGCGCGCTCCTATTTATCCCCTCTCTCTCTCTCTCTCTCTTTCTCTCTCTCTCTCTCTCTCTTTCACTCCGATGTGCATATATACACCATCTGCCGTACTCGGTGCCGAGTATAAGGGAGATGAGGGCGGGATTGCTAGGGAGAGAGAGATGGAATTTGCAGGGTTGACGAGGGCTCAGGCAAGAGAGATTGATCATTTTGGATTTAATTCACTGACGAGTGTTTGGCTGGATCTTCTCTTTGCTGTTGCGTTGGGTTATGTGCCCATTTTCTCGATTCGTTATGTCAAGATGTGCATGGCTATTTGCATATTTGGATAGAGGGTATATATATTTGCGAGTGATTCGAAATTGTAAAAATTATTTAATTTCATTGTATATTCGCAATTGAAGTAGGTTAATTGCACACAGTGGAAAAGGTCGATCTATATTTAATTGATACTGTATATAGAGTACAGCATTTTCTGTCAGCTTCATATAAACTTCAAGTCATAATTATAAAAATAATGTATCTCCAACAGCTAAAAGTCGCCATTTCAAGTTTTAAATTCTAGATGGGGGAAATAAATGAGATTCAAATGTGCTTGTCCTGCTTAAAACATGCTTCAAAAAGAAACGTATGCACATGTCAAAGAAAAACTTAGATATACCTTGTTAAAGTTAATATATATATATATTTTCGCTCACTTTTTCGTTGGCCCTCTATCGGGATTGTTATTTTCTATGCTTTATTTTTACAAATATCGATTTTATTTTACCGTGCTCTGTAATTCATAACAGCTAAAGAATACTGAACAGTTGGTAAATATTTGACTTATAAATTGTGGAATTTATTATAGGATGTTTTAGTTCTGCGTATTTCTGTACAAATAAAAACAACTCTCCAATACATAGATATTCTGGCTGAGAATCAGGATAACCTTCTTGTATCTGTTATGTCCTGCTTCAAAAACATGCGTTTGAAGAAATGACGTAAAACTAAAATACAAAACCAAACTCTGAGATTTTATTGTTACATCCAATTTTTAAAGATCATTCAAGTCCGAAATCTTCGGCTTAATTTAGAAAATTGATAAAGTATATTCAATGAAGAAGGATCTTCTGGTGAATTTTATTGATTACAAACAAAAGATATTTCACATGAAAGAATGATATGTCTATATCAAAGAGAAACTGAGATGAACCTTGTCAAAGTTTAAAAATTAAACAGCGGTAGTATGTATCTATATCTGTCTGACTGCACTCGGAATCTTCTACTAATCTGGTCTACTAAAAAACTGAGATGTACCTTGTTAAAGTTAACAATTATCATGGATAGTATATATATATATATATATATATACTATCCATGATAATTGTTAACTTTAACAAGGTACATCTCAGTTTTTTAGTAGACCAGATTAGTAGAAGATTCCGAGTGCAGTCAGACAGATATAGATACATACTACCGCTGTTTAATTTTTAAACTTTGACAAGGTTCATCTCAGTTTCTCTTTGATATAGACATATCATTCTTTCATGTGAAATATCTTTTGTTTGTAATCAATAAAATTCACCAGAAGATCCTTCTTCATTGAATATACTTTATCAATTTTCTAAATTAAGCCG
>UELV01174835.1:0-28586 GCA_900490015.1 Megastigmus stigmatizans | reverse complement strand
GCACGGATCTCCTCTCGAAGAAATATGATTCGAGGGGCCCGTTATCGATGGAAATATCCGAGGCAACAAAGATGCTTGGAATCAGCTCCACTACTCTCTATGCTATTCGTGCGCTATATTTCCACCGAGAAAGAGAGAGAGAGAGAGCCGCGCTCCGCAAAATCCTATCTATTACTTAGAAGGCGGAGGCGAAAGAGAGAGAGGGAGAAAGAGTCGAGTACATTCAGGCATTCTGTATTCACGATAAGAGGTGCCTGAGACGGCCCCTCGGAAATAGGCATGATTCATCACGGGCGGCCACTTGATCTTGCCTCGCCGCCAACCGCGCTTTACAATTGGGTAATGAGCGAAATAGCGGCTGCGTGAAGAAAAATATACCGGAGCTTTGAAAAAATCCTAGGGAGGCTTGAATGCACTCGCGCGACACTGAATGATACGTCTAAGAAATATCTCAAGTTCGATAAAATTATTTCATCTTTTTTAAAAACTTGTATGTATATTTTTTTTGGACTTAACTTATTTACAAGATCGTTAAACTCTAGAGCAACGCGCACCGTAAGCTAAAAAAGGTCATACTGTCGAAGCTGTCGGGGGAGTATTGAAAAGGTCTGTGAGAAACCTTGCATTATTCAAGTTTAATGTCAATTATATTCAGCATTCATGGGGAGTAATTAAAAAAAATCCCTCGAGAGAGAAGCGCCTCCTCGCGAAGAAGCGGGTGGTAGCAGAAAAGACGCGCACCGCGTTACTTCCACACGGCGTTTTCTTTTTTTTCTCTCTTCGTCCGCTGCGCGCGGCACAGAGAGGACCCGAGAAAACGTTTGGCGCCGCGGGGCATTGCACCCGGTGGTGCACGCGGTCTTGGAAAGGGCGCGGCGCGGCGAGCGCGAGAAACAAAAGGGCGAAGAAAAGACGAAGAAGGAGAGAGAGAGAGAATAAGGAGAGAATAAAGGGGTGCGATACTCATTTGGCGAAAAATAATGACCGCGCGCGGACGGGCAGAGAAGTCAGAGCTCGCAAGAGCTGCTCTCTCCTTGCTCGATCCAATTATAATAGCCCGCGTCCACTTCTCCTTGACACTGAGGACGCGGGAGACAAAACGAGGAGGAAGACCGTGAAGCAGAAGAGTCGCGGGCAAAGGCAAAAGAAAAAGTGTCCATTATAGTAGTGCATGGAAAAAATGCACGTATTCACCAACACGGTTTCGACCCGCTCTATATCTCTCTCTGTCTGTCTGTCTATCTCGTGTATACAACACATACTAGCATGCGGTGATGCAAGCCGTGATCGAACGTAGATTGAAACAAATTGCTTTCGTCCGACAAAAGGTGACGCTACTGTGGCTAGCATCCCTCCCATCATTCGGTCTGTGTACATCCACATCCTGGAATACATGCACACAGACTGCTGCTGCTGCCGCTGCTGTACTGGTATGTTTGCCCTCGATTTTCGATGAAAATCAAACGTTCGCGCGCACGCCGAATTGACTTAGCGCTCATTTTTACCTTGCCAAGGTTCGTATTGCGGGGAAATTGCACACGTCGGTTTCTGTTTTTTTTTAATACCGATTTTTTCGTGTCTATATCTGTGGAGCGTGGAAAACCTTTTTTATGAAATTGAACGACTATAATTTTGTTTCGGTTATAGTGATGACGTTATAGGCTGTGGTAAAGGACAGATTGTTCTGCGTGCTCGTGGAAGTTATAGACGCGAAGGCGGCGAATAAAACAAGTAGTCCGAGTCAATGCCTCGGCAGACACGCGAACACAGTCGTTACTACTTAAAATCACGACTGCAAATCGTAAGTTATCTCTGTATCCTGGATAAAAGTATAGAGACGTATATGTCGACGAGTTCATCGATCTATCTAGAAAATGACGAATGGAACAGGTATAATACAATTTCAACAACCACGATATAAAAGAAGAAAATAATTAGACCAAACGCAATTTTGCACCATTTGCACCACGAGCCAGCAGGAAAAAAATATCACTATACACAGCTCGGACCCTCCACTAATTAAGGTGCATAGGATATATAGCCATTATTTATAAGCGACTCGGGTATATGCGGATTAGTATATCATCTTGAGGGGGAATACATTATACGGCGTATTCGCCCAGGTACACAATACCATAAACGCGGATTAGGTGTGAATTTACGGTGCATAAGGCTCGTCGCGGCGGACCTGCACCTCGTATTTGTTCAAAACGTGCCGCACACATGCGCACACACGGGAATCGGCGAAGCTTTCGCGGGCCTCTGAAAATCGTGAGGGGAGAGAGAGAGACAGCACTTAGCGGTTATTACGGCAGATAATCTCGACGATTAAAATAAATTTAGTGCGAGCATTAATTACTCCGAATGCGCACGACGCCGGAGAGAGCAGTTCGCGGCGCGACCTCGGACGCAGTTATTTCCATTTTAACAGAGAGCAGCGGCAGAGAGAGAGAGAGAGAGAGAGAGAGGGGGGGTATAATATGTAAGCGACAGCTGCAGCGCTTGCGCCAATTGCTGCGGGGCTACGGCTCTGCTCTGCGTGTCCGACTGTGTGTGTGTGTGCGTTCGTCGTAAATTTGAAAATTGGGCCAAGTCGCTGAGTGCGAGTGTGTGTAGAGCGCGAGGTGGCGCGTATTAGCATGTATTGTTTACTGTTTTTTTATTTCACGTGGACGGGAGTCGCTGCTGTTGCTGTTGTTGTTGTTTCCGATGCTGTTTGTTTTTTCTGTGTGCTTTTTTCCGAAGGAGAGAGGTTATGGAATTTTAAAGCGAACCAACTGTATTGTTACAGTAACAGTTGGGTACGTGAATGAAATAAAGAGCTTTGTATCAAAATTTTAGTAAAGCGTGTGGATCGATGACTTCGCGCGTTATTTATTTTCAAAAATATAAATACGTTCGTGTAACAGCAGTGAATTACAAAATTTAATTTTTATTGCCGAAATGAACAACATTTTTCTGCACGAGTGCTTTTCATTTTTGAATATATTTTCGACTATTCGGAAATTGTTTATTTATATTTTCGAGGACAGATGGTTTTCATTCGACGATATTACTGCACACTTTATTACATCAAATTTTTAATATTTTTGTCCAAACATTGCTGCCTCCACTCCTCAGTAGTATAACCAGAGTTAAATACAGTATGAAACACAGCTGTAACATCCCTTTTTTTTCGCGTATGAATAAATCGTCGTATCAGAAACGCCCCATCGATTCAAAACCTCGCAATATCCCGGACTCACGCGCACACAAAACAAATATCAACCATATCATATCGATTTCGACCCACCCGCAATAAGCAGCATAAGTTTCCCGACAGCTCGGCTGCTGCTGCGTTTTTTTCACTCTCCTCTCTCTCTCTTGCAAGCAAGACTTTTCAATCTCATTGATTTCCCAAAGTTGCCGCGGCGAAGCGCGCATCGGCGTATATACCTCCCACTTTGTGGGTGTCGTCGATATTTATCAGCGGAGAGAGGAAGCAGCCGAGAGAGAAAAGTGGGTAGTGCAATAAACGTCCTACAAGACGCGCGTGCACACACACACAGGAGTTCATATTTCTTCATTACAGACGCGCGAGCGACCGAATGCCACGAGGGGCTTCCGTTACATATACAGCGGCTCGTAACCTCCTCCTCCCTTCTTTCTCTCTGACCTCCTTTACTAACTTTGCCCCGCTGCCAAGCGAAATCGGTTAACTTACTTCTTTTCGCGGCGCCTCTGCGCCTTTCGTTTTTTTTCCTTCTCCTGGCTCGCTTTTAACGCTGTCTCTCTACGGAGATGCAGTTTATGGACTCGCTCGAGTGCAGTATACGCCGTGCCGCGTCGCGAGAGAGTGAATCATTGTGCGCGGTCTGCCAACTGTGCAGTCTGTTATATTCGTGGATATGAGCTGTGTGTGTATCTCTTTCTGCGTTTCATTCAATTTTACGCTTGATACTCATTTTTTTTTTCGTTTTCCTTGCCCAGCGAATTGTGTATTGGAATACGAGAGACTTATTCGCGCAATTTGGATTATAAATTAAAATAAATTAGGATGATGGACAATTGTAAAAGAGAAATCGGCAGCCATAAAGAATTACACTGCAAACACGAAAGTCTAATTGAATCATCGCACAAAAGCTATCTCACCCGTCGAACTCGCATTTGAATGCCGCACATCTTTTTAACCCAATGTATAATACATACCCTTTCACGAAAAAAAAACTCGCCTCGAGTAGTAGTAGCTACAAACAGACACGCAGACAGTAGCAAAGACACCTCAAAAGGAGTCGCTCATTGTCAAAAGCGAAGACACTCGCGCGTAATAAAGCAAACAATGCTAGCTGCAAGCGATCTCGAAAACCAATCTAATAAATTTCTTTCACTCTCTCTCTCTCTCTCTCTCTCTCTCTCTCTCTCTCTCTCTCTCTGTCTTTCTCTCTGTTGGTTGCCCAACTCGCAATGCTTACACACAAGAATAAGATTCGAATCTCGGAATATAGAGGCGGCGGTATAAGCAAACCAGTTCCTCCTCAAATTCGTCCATTATCCACTCATTTCACGCTCGGTCTGCACCAGCTCTCTCCCTCTCTCTCATCTCTTTATTCTAAGCAATAAAGCAGTAGCAGCCGAGCCCTCGCGGTTCTCTGCACAATATATAATACCTCCTTTTGTCGAGCGTCCAGTCGTACATAAATACACATGCCACTTTTCGACGAGGAGCCTCATGCTCTTGGCACGTCCCTATATAGCATCCATTTGCTTATATATGTTTGCCCCATCCAGGGACTATAGCTGGGCGCACGCGCTTCTTAAATGAATGGCGAGTGCCGACGTGCTCTTGGGTACATGGAGAGAACGAGAAAGAGAGAGAGAGAGAGAGAGAGAGAGAGAGAGAGAGAGAAAGAGAGAGGCGGGGGAGAGATGAAGTGCGAGGAGGGACACGCGAGGAAACTTGGCGGATCCGCGAGGGAAGTGTTTATGGACGCTGTTGGGATCGCGTTTCGAGTCTTGGGTTCTCTTTTCAGCGAGAATTTTGCAACGTGAAACTGATGCTCTCTGATTGATTCTACGAGTAAAGTATTTAATCGAGTGTCAGATCGACGATTGAGCTACTGTCGAGAAAAATATCTGCGCAGCCATTGGAATTCCGTTACTTTTCAATTTAAATTTTATTTAAATTTTTTATAATTTAATTTCCTTATAAATTCTATTAATATTAAATAATTTATTTTTAACACGTGCTTAATGCATCTTTTTTAAAATTTCTTGTATCAGTGTAATTGCAACATTCATGTTTCATCACCGTAAACTGTCGTAACTTAAACTCACTTGAAAAGTGTTATATTTAGAGATATTAAATATTTATAAAACGACTAAATCCGTATACTTGATTCTGAAGTAAATTAAAATCTTCTTTTGAAAGTAATTAATGTTCATATACTATATAATAACACATTTACTATATAATAAATGGCAAAGATAATGACGACCTCCTCATTTCAACGATCTATTTAATAATTTACTCGATCATTTAACAAAAAAACATCCTACTGACGAAAGACAGAGGAGTGGATATTATCCGAGCAGCAATTCACGGGTATAAGACACGCAGACTGGAGGGAATGACGGGGGGTAGAGCAGACGCACGAGCTCACGGAGCTGGTGAATTGAATTAGAAACGGGGATTCGATTCTGAATGGGGGGAGCTACGAGTGGGGGGGCATAGCAAAGTTATGATTTACCCCTCTCTCTCTCTCTCTCACACACCTTTTTCTCCTCTGCTGCTCTTCTCTTTCGCGTAGTGAGTTGTAGTCTCGTGCCCGAATAGAGTCTCTCTCTCTCTCCACACCCACGACTAGAGAGAAATCCTCTCGCGCGTACAGTCATTATCGAAGGTGTCGGCTGTGCTTTGCTCGACCTTGGGAAACGCGAGCTGCTGCTGCTACTTCGCAGTTCGGAATTCTTCTCTCGGGTTCGAACGCATTCTTCGCATTCGCGCGCGAGATGAATATTTCGTTGTGCGGTCGAAACGATTTGCACCTTAAAACTTGCGTGGGAACTGGATTAAAGCTGAGCGTTTGTAAAGAGGTATAGAGTGAAGGTGATGTTTTTTGGGAGGTCAAAAAGTTTCGAATGGGGATTGGGATGGAGAGAGCAGGAATTTGATATGCCATTCGAGCTCTAAAGTTTAAAAAAAAAGTTCGCCAATTTTGCCACCCTATGAATCGCGCGCATTTTCAGAAATGCAATTTTATTTACGCGTCGGCCGTTTTTCGGAGCGGCGGTGGCGCATTTCATCGTGTCCTCTCGTCTACTCCACTATTTGTATTCATAAAAACATATGACTCCAGGGAAACTAAATACACTTCCAGCCTTCTACCTAATACGTAATATCAAGCTAGAAGTTATTGCTTCGCTCATTGCATGCAGCAACAGCGTTTCTCATCAAACGCCAAATCCCATAAAGTATGTAACTTTTATGAACTGTTAAGCAAAGAATCTTTAATTAGAATATATGTATAGTAATTTTACCAATCGTAAGAAGTATATAATAAAAAAAAAAAAAAAAACATTACAACTTGAAAAACTTTGCTCCTAACTCAAAAAAAGACGAATCGCTATAAAAGAAAAACTCTCGCGCGAGCGAGCGTTTAACAAAATCAATATCCGCGAGCTTTATTGAAGAAGAAAGTCTTTGCTCGCGCGCGCGCGCACTTTAGTAATTATATTTTTTACTCGTATATACACAATGAAACGGAAGCTTCTCGCCGGCACAGGGCCGAAAGAAATAAAAAAGAGGCAAAGGGAATGAATAAGGGAAGAAGCAGCGAGAGAGTTGAGCAAAGTTAGATATTGAGCGGCGAGAGAAAACACGCAACGAAACCGCTCCGGGAGAGTAAAAAAAGCTCGCTTATGCAAGAGAGAGGCGGGCATAAAAGCATTACGCCCGCTTAGCCCGAGTGAATAAAAAGAAGAGGACGCGAGGAAAGGAGAAGACGGCGGCGGCGCGGCGCGCGCGACTGTAGGGAGTGGAGGAAGAGTCAAAAGTTTACTAATTTAGGAAAGAAGAAGGTCCGCATTGCAAAATACACCGGGAAAAGGATCTCCTTATGCTCTTTCTCTCCTCTCTTCTTCCTCCTCGTTTTATACTCTCAACAATGAAATAGATACAGAGCGAGATAGCGAGAGCTAACTCACAACTTAAACGAATACTACTGAACGAGAGAGGGTATTAAAAAATATTTTAACGAATTCTACCGCAAAGTTTTTTCTGCCACATTCTTTCCGAGGAATGTATAAATGGGCCACGTGCATATCTTGTGATTGTAATACCTACAGAGAATCAAAATTGAAAGTATATTTTGCAACTGCTCCTTTTTGCTTCAGAAGCTCTTGTTACTCGGAAATTTCTTTTTTGCTCTTTTGAGATATATCAAATCCGATTAACGACCAAACTAATTATAAGCAAAGATACATCTAGATAAGTTCCCCAAATAAAAAAAGTGCATATATCCTTCGTATCGAACGACGAAAACAATGAAAGTGCAACGTCAAGATGATCGATAGCCCACTGGCTCAAGAAATACATCTTCACTCGGCTACGGAAAGAGCGATAAATCCACAAGCGAGCGCATCCCTAAATTAAATTCACAGCGTTAAACTCCAATTCGCGCATTAAGAGTCTCATAAAGCACACCCCCTCAAAAAGCCATTCTCAGTGCACAATGAGTAATATTCGCGTTCTACCACAACCACCACACCGCAACTTCTCGCACCCCCCGAAAAACTCGGCTGTCTGATTATTGTTATACGTGTATACAAACAGCGAGGAGAAAAAACTCTCTCGCCGCGGTGCGCGAGTGTATATGCGCAAACGAGATTGCGAAAGGAGAAGAAGCAACGATACATCGGGAAATTTTTCAAGATGCTCGCTCTCTACTAGCGAAAAATTGAAAGTGCTCGCGACGGAGGAAGTTTCATTAACAGCGCGTCCTCGCCTTGTGCGCCCAGTTCTATCTGTGTGTGTGTGTGTGTGAGAGAGAGAGAGAGAGAGAGAGAGAGAGAGAGAGACGCTTGCCAAGTTTGAAATTACGTTTCGTCGGCAAAGTGCCGTCGCCGACGCGCCGTGCGCGAGCTGCGAGACACCCGACTACTTCTTCGGAATCGTCGTTCTGCCGTTTGTTCTACCCTCTTCCTACTTCTGTTGGCTATACCGTTCGGCTCGCCGTTGCTGCAGCAAGTCATATACCTTTTGTTTTTCCTTCCGACGACTCGAGCGCAGTGCACTTCTCTGTGTTGCCTTTGTAGCGCCGCCAGTACCTATACAGCTATCGCGAATGTAATTAGGGGGACTGCTGCACCTTGGCTTTATCGGCTTATTCTTTTTGCTTTCTTTCTTCTGTTGTTTTGTTGAGTACGTGGGGGTGATTGTGGGTATAACTGCGGATGCCCCAAATACTGCGGCCATGAATAACACGTATGCCTTTTAAGACCGATTTATTAATTTATTTGTTACTTTTCAGGATACAATTGTATATTCTCATCTGTAATAAACAATTGTCATCATTCGTTTACGTGTACAACGAATTTATTGAAGTCTGAAGTTAACTTCTACTTTTAATTCTGCAGTAATTGGCACATTCAACCTATACTTCTTATCCCTTTCTTCTATTTTGCGATCCGCTATATTATTTATGGTTCTGAATGTAGGATTCACGATTGAAAGGTAAGATTTTGAAAAGAACTAAAATTAAATAAATTAATTTCTTACGTAACTCGATTTTCAGCTGTACTAATAAAAATACTTTTAAATTTTTATTAATTTATAAAGTTTATATAATTAATATATTAGTTTCATTAAAATCAGTCATACTTTACTTATAAATCAAGTTTTTTATTCGACATACGAAATTTCGAAAATAGTAAATATCTATCGTACTCCAAGATTTACAATACATTCCCCTCCACAAAAAAATTTTACTAACTCAAAAATCCAACAATATTAATTCATCAACATTTTTTTCAGCATCAAACGTCAAGCTCTAAACGAGCATTACTTCTGATTCTCGTAAAGAGAAAAAGCAAGAGAGTGAACCGCAAAATTCGACCGATTGCCGGTTGCATCAGCCTTTCGCATCCTCTATCCATCTATAGGCATAGAGCGAACGAGAAAGAGGATGCGTGCGTGGCATAGCGCTGATCATTTGCTGATCGTAACCGTGCAAATGGACTTGAAATTGGGGCAGCGAGGCTTTGCGCGAGCGAGCGCCAGTTCACGAAATCACACAGGAGTGGGAGGCTGGTTAGCTGGTCCCGATTTTAGCGCGTGTTCAGCACGCCGAGATAAACTGATTACTTAACGATCGCGAGCAACTCTCTCTCTCTCTCCCCCCTCTCTCTCTCTCTCTTCCTCTTCCGCATCCGATCGCCGACGCGGAAAGAGCTATAACTCGATGCGTGAGCGTGCCCCGGAGTGGCTGCTATGCGCGGGAGTTGAAAACACAAAAAAAGGTGCACGATGCACAAAAAGTTGCGCGACGGCGAGAAGGAGAAGAAAATTGGAGCGAGAACGGACGACGTCAAACGCGCGCGAATTTGCTGATATATTCATTTGGCTATTGGATTAAAATCGAACGCGCTTGATTCGTCGAAAGTGGGGGAAATGTGTGGATAAACGAAATTATTAGGTGATTACAGGCTTTCGACTACGCGGATGCTGAAATTCAGACGAGAGAGACTAATTGAGAGGCGCTGAAAAAGCGCGAAGACCTAGTTTTTTTTTTCTTTATACTTTAAAAATATGTTTCCCCAGTAACGTCATAATACATATACTTTGTAACCCACTTGCTACGTTAACAGAATAATTCTATAACCGAACTACCCTTTTGTGCGGTGTAACTCTTTTTTCCGCGACCTGCAAAAACTTCCTCTCTCGGAAAACCGGGACGCGCGCGCGTTTGTCCCCCTTTTGCCCGACGCACAAAAGAATGCTTTTGCGCGGAAAGAGGGGAACAGCGAGAAAAGCGGCGAGCACAGAAAAATCGCCGATAAATAGATTGTGTGTCCGGTGGCGAGTGGCCAAATAATCGCGTTTGTGGAGCAAAGGCCTAAGGCAGCCGTTGGACAAATTAAAAAAAAAGGGGGGAGCGCGCGACTGCATTTTTTTCCTGCGACGATGGCCTGGACTATGGAGAATCAAGAGTGCGCGGAATGCTTTTAGCAGTGATTGCGGTAATCGATCGGATTTGTTTTTCATATTACGTTTCTATTTTTTATAATAATTTTACTTCTTTTACGGTCGCGTACAGATATTTGTTAAACATCGATGTTGCGGATCGATTGCGTTTCTCGCCGTTAAGCTTTCATGAAAATACATTTTATGCTTTTGTGTTGATATTGTGAATATATACCCTTTGTTGCTCGGCAAAACTTTATTAGAGCAGAGCACTTAAATCATAACGGCGTGTTTGCATTTTATTGATTCGTCAATCGGACCTCTTAATCAAAATATACAATAAATTAGCGAGTAAAATGATTTTAGACGATTTTCGAATAAAAGATAAGAAACATAGCGATAATGTCTATCTAAATGTTATATTACGCAACTCTCCACTTGGTGTTTCTCAAGAATGCAGTGTCAAGACTTCTTACCCATAATTGCATTTACTATGAATTTCTCAGTCGACTAACTCACCAAAGCGGCATTAAGAGCCGCGCCCTCGGCCTATGCATATCCACCTATTCAGGTCCTCAAACGCACCGTATACCGCCTAAAAAAACATTAAAATCAGCTGAGCAAAAATCCCTTTGCTCGACCGGCGTAACACGCGCGCGCAACGTGGGTTTGATCGCCACCAGATACTCACACATACACAGAGAGAAAGAGAATCGCTAACCCTAAATGCGTACACGACGAGTATAAAAAAGCAAAAGGGGAATCCAGTCGCTATACTTATAAGGTCGCGATCGCGCGCAATAATTCGTTACGCATGGCATCGTGAGAAGCTCACTGGCAGCGGCGGCAGCGAAGGCGTGGCAGAGTAACAGCATAGCAATTCCTTCTTTCTATCCCTTTTTCTTTGTGCGCGGAATGGCTAGACCTTTTAGCACCTCGTTGGAGACGCGCGTGTAATACTGGATCGTTTTCTTTGGATACATGACAAATGCGCGCGAATCGAAAGATTCGGCCGAGCGTGAAATCGATTATTTTCCGCTTATTTATGGACGCGGATTCGGGGATGATATACGTAAGCGATATATATAAACGATCGTAGAGGCAAGAGAGGATAAATGATAATCGAAAGGTGTAATCGGACGTGGGATTGACGGAAGACTCGTCGAAGGAGAGGATTCACGCTTGTATTCATTTCGCATTTCGTTGCTATAATGGCTAATTTGACTGGAATATGAAAAAACGGTCTTTTATGATGTCAACGGATGGACTTGTACACGGCGGACGAGTCGAAGAAGTTTAATTGGGTCAGCGAATTAAGTGCTTCTCTTTGCCGTGACTGAATATACCTTTCGTGAATCTCATATTACTATAATTGAGCGCCTCTCCCTCTCCCGGTTCGCTCTCTATCTCTCTCTTGTACACTTCCATCGCGAGAATCAAAACCATGCACTTCTTTATTTCTCCTACAAACATCGCTACCAACAACAGCGTTCACGTATTATATTCAACATTCCCGTTATAAAAGATATAAAAATTCGTAAAGGCGTCCAATATATTCGCGCTCTCAACTCGTTTCCTCTCCCTCTGGGCATATCGAGGGTCGCAGCACAAAGTTGAGCGCGCGCACGCGCTGCTCGAGCGCGAATCGAGTAATTGCGTGCGGTTCCCTAATAAATCTCGCAATTATGCGTGTCCCTTGGCCTGTGAGAATCGCGCTGCATCTGCAGTATACGTGTGTACGTGTGTGTGGTGGTACGACTCAATAATGAAAAAAGGGAGGGATGGTTGGCGCTGCAGGGCCCGTTTTTCATGTGTGCAACGAGCTTCGCCCTTTAACATACGTGTGATGTCATGCGTGCTTGACTCGCTGTTACACACGCGCGGCGCGCTAGTCCTGCTGCTGGTATAGAAAGAGGGGAGATCGTCGAGCCGCGCTGTTGCTTTTGCTGCTGCCCGATTTCTCTTACCTTTCGCTGCCCTTTGTCAGTCTCTCTCTCTCTCTCACTCTCTATTTAACGCGCTTCGGGGCTCATTGTAATTTCAAATTTATTACCAACGCCAGCGGCACACACCTCCAACCGTATGATAATCTCTCTCCCTCTCAGTATAGATAATTCACTTTTCGCATAATTACGCGAATGTTCATATATTATTTTGTGATTAAGCGATATTGCTGTACATATAGAGTCTCGATCTCACGGGTTGCGTAGCAAAAAAGAGTAGAGTTAGTAAAAGTTGAGAGCTTAAAAGCAACTGCTAGTCCCTTATAATACAATTGACTCGAGCTTCGCTCCAATAGCCGTGAAAAAAACTCTTCTCGAACTCTTCTCTCTTCTGGAGAAAGAGAAAAGAGAATGCAACTCGCCAACAACATCGTATCACCATTATGCCGTAGAGGTGGGGTAAACGACTTCCAATAGGAAAATGGGAAAATCCAGTATCAACTCTCCTCGCGCGTATAATACTCGTGTGCGGGCGCAAATGATAGTAGTAACGATCTTAACAAATGCAGTGGTGGGTAGTTAAGCTCCCGTGCGATCAGTTTAGCACTGCCCTCAACTTGTCCGACATTCCACGTGGTCACATACACACACTGTCTCATATGTGGTTTCTCGACTTTCGCCATTCGGTCGGGGACGACACGCGCGCGCACGACACAGTGCAGCCCGCGGGAGGTGAAAATACATTATTTCAGACGATGCGGTGGGTTGCGCTGTAGCACCAGCAGCACAAACGTGACTCGTAAAATCGCATATTCATATTCGCGAGCTGTGTATAAGACGCGACTCCTCTGCGCGCAGTCAAAACTGTTTTTGCAAACTGCTATGGAAATAGAGCCAAGATTCGATGTGGCTTTTTTCTTTTCGTTTCTTTTCTTTTCCGTGGAGAGCTTCTCTCTTTGGCGAGCGTCCGATGCCTCGGCAATTAGCAAAATTACCGGCGGCTGGACTTGGGCCGGTAATCCGCGGGATGCGCATGCGGACGCGAGTGGCGCAAATATTCAGCGAAAAGTTTTTGCGTTTTAATGCACTATAAACGCCAGAAGGAGGGTAGACAGAGAGAGAGAGAGAGCGCGAGAGAGAGAGAGAGAGAGAGAGAGAGAGAGAGAGAGAGAGGGCCAGAGTGGGTCTGGCGTCATTTAAATAAAGCACTTTGATATATACGTATATTTCGCAGGAAATTTGCGAGATTGTTTTGGGAGGGGTGGAGGGGGGGGGGGGGAATCTTTTTAAGAGCCCGAGCGAACTCTGTACTACTGCTGCTGCTGTAGCTGGACGAAAAAAACTTTACTTTAATTCCGCGCGCGAGAGCTTGGAAGTTTCAGCATCGCGATGGACCTCATCCATATACCCTCGCAGCTCCTCGCGTAGAAATGCGATTTTGCGCTTATGGAACTTCCCATTAATGAGCAAAATTTCGTTCTTTCTGTTACAGTGCGCGTATACACATATATATGGGATTCGCGTTTTTTCGTGCGCTCTGATTATGATTGGATTCTTTCGCGAATCCCCGCAATTCCGGTCTATGTCTGTTATATTTTGGATAGTTTTTCGAGTATAGACACTCGCACTGGATGCCTCGGTAGCTTTTAATTTTTAATTCATTATACTCGATGCGAGATTTTTCACGAAAATTAAATCTCGTTGCGCGACATAGTTACTTTAAAGTGATTTAAGCACGCCAAAATTTCCGCCCTCAATTGTGCATCATCAGCAGAAACATTTACACGCTTCATAAATAATTACTCCATTCTTTCTCTTCCCACAAAGGAACATTGCGGCGTACAGAGCAATAATTACAGCAAAGAATGAACTGACTAATTAGACGGGATCGTCACGCGTATAGACGAATACACATCGAAGGTTAAGAGGTACAAATCACAAGGAGATAAAGACTATGCGAACGGGCGGCGAGCATATCGACGCAAAAGGAAAGAAGAGGAGAAGAAGCAGAGGGAAAACGATGAGCAGCAGCAGAAGGCGGCTAATTGTTCTTTCGATTGGCAAGGTAAAGCCAATGAATCTTCTCTCCTCTCTCGTTCTTAGCCAAGTTTATTCAATCAGCATAATTAGGGGACACAGAGAAGAAGGAGAAACGGAGCGCGGCGCGCTTACATATACATGTCTCGGCAGCGCTGAGAGATAGCCGACAACGAACCAGCGACGGGGACCAAGCAACAGCAGCAGCGGCAGCAGCAGTATAGGCCGGTGTGCATTGTGCGAGGGCCAGATACACACATACACACGAGTTTTCTCTGTTTGTGTGACTGGCGTGGCCGTGCCGCTGGCGCTCGCACAAAGGGACAATCGCGACTATACGCCAAAGATCACGTATATATCGTGTCTGTGTGCGTGTGTGCGTGTGTTTGTGTGTATGTCACCCACGCAAGCGTGCACCTCCGTGCATTATTATTGTGGATGTCGTCGTGGTATCGAGTGCCATATGCTGCTGCTGCCGCTGCTGCTATGAAGATGCTCGATTTGCCGGCGGCTGCTACTACCTATACGTCTGGTCCATGACAAGACGTGTTCGACCTGCTGACCAGTTGCAGCGACTGCGTCTACCTATATATGTATACATAGCAGTAGCCCAATGTCGGCCGTCAATGTCTCGAGGGGGTGCGACAAGACGTGAAATCCGATTGGTCGATGTTTGTCTGGATTGCGTGTTAGACATCGGAGCTGTTCCCATGAAAATTGATCTGAACACGATAACGTTACGCAGAATGAATCGCGCGATTTTATTGGAATTTGCGTAATATACCGAGATATCTCTATAGAAATGTATTTGCAATAACATCGAGTATTCACGACACTGCTATAGCGAAATTAAATTACAGTATATAACTTTATTTAAATACCGCGAGTGCAGCGCTACGGAATATCTGAACAGAGAGAAGAAGGACGAAAGAATAATTCAATAAGGTATATCTGAAAAGCCTTGATTCGTCAGCGATAAGTCGAGAAATTCTCGATACGAACGGCTGAATCCGAACAACAAACCAATGCGACGACAACGAAGGGACAGAGGCACGGATCGAAAAATGTATATATATATATAGGTGCCAAGAAGGAACCGGATTTGGAGAGCGTCGGATTCTCCTTGATTGGGGTGGAGAGTCAGTCGCTCTAGTCCCCGGCGCTTTACTATATATATGTATATACCACCGACGCGCGACATCCGACCGAAGAAATGTCAGCAACGTAACTCGATCTGGAATTTCGATTATTGGGCAAAAGAGAAAGAGATGGAGATGGAGATGGAGAGAGAGAGACGCGAAACGCCTATACCGCAACAATCTAGGAATGCCTGAAATAACTGATTTTAAATAACAGGAACAATGGCAGCGTGCGATGCTTGGAATCTGCAAGGGTTACGCTAGGGTATAGATTATTTATTGCGGGGGATTGACAATTGAGGGGATTTCATTGTTGTGTAAATATCCCCTGCTTTGTGGGATTGATTAATATTGCGCCGTTTCATCGAACTTCACTGATCGACGCTGTTTTACGGCTGCTGAATAATGGTTATATTAAATTTCCAACATTTTATGATAGACTGCTCGATTAATTTAGCCGACGATTCAATAACAAAACTCGATTTTTGTTCAAATATCCGATTTACAGAAATTCAGTGAATCGACTGTAGGACTCGTTGTTATCCGATATATTCGCCATACTGTGTGGATTCTATTTTATGAAATCAGAAAATCCTACTGAAATGCGTCCAATCTCGTAGTAGTAACCTGCCGAGTACACTGACACGTAAATGATAGAGAAAAATGACGTAAGAATTAATAATACGAAACTCGAGCAAATTCCTCGTAGTTTATTTGTTGGCCAAGCCATATTATTATTATAATTTTAAACAATATGAATCCCTTTATGATATGGACATGGCAGTATAAAATTTTAGCTGTACTTATTGATATCAAAAACAAAAGATTATTAATTAAAATTAAAACGTATAAACCTGATTGTATAGAGATAAATCAAAGTTCGGGTCATGTATCGCTCGCAAGAATTACAGGACAAAAAAAAAGAGAAAGAAGTACAGCACACGCTAAAGGAATATTTGCAGAAAACAAGTTGTATATAAAGGCACACGCAAGGACGATCAGTGTAAACAGCCAAGACCCAGTTGGTGGATGGACGGACAGTCCGACTCTGGTTATTCATGCGAATTCGTCGCATAGTTTCTCCCGCGGACAAGTCAAAGCTACCGTCGGCCAACAACTAGACGATCTTCTCCCCAAGCCCAGAAGCACAGACAACACTCAGAAATCAGAACCATTTGCTAGTAGTACTTCAGTTCGAGTGAGTATACCTTGAAGGTGCCGGTAGATCCTCTGCACATTATTATTTACAATTTTGATATTGTTTTGGTCGATGCAAATTGAGTCGTTCATTGAAATGAGTGTAGCATTGAATTGTGTTTCTTGAAATAACCTTGATTACGCAGGACAGTATTTTTATTTCAAAAAAGATATCTTCTATATGCGTAAATTGTAAACATTTTGCACACTGATTGTTTCAAGTTTATACAGATATAATTAAAAAATCCGCGAATCACGAAGCTTACTAATTAAAGAATATAACCGCGTAGCTTTCGTTAGATTTAAAAAAAGTGCGCTGGTCCCAGTATACCAGAGCTCGTAAATAAAACAGACTTTTTCACTTTACAATATTGGGTACAGGAGGAAAAAAACAAAGTAAAAGGAAAGTACATTGGCAGTGGAGCATAAAGAAATAATCCAAAAGACTGGGTATCAGGGAGGAGGAGGAAGAGTATATCGGGTAATCAGGTCAAGCCGCAAAGCCGATCCGGCCAAAGGGATATTCCCGCTTTGGAGTTTAGCCTTGTAAACGAATTTAATAGTGATAGGGCAACTATGAGGGAAGTTCCGAGGCTCGCCAATGGCAATACCTTGGCTTTGGCCCTCATTGCAGCGGCGGCGGCGGCGGCGGCGGCGGCGGCGGCGGCGGCTCACTCCTCCTCCTCCTCTATATCTATATACGCGCGAGCTCCTCTCTCTCTCTCTCGTCCTTCCCTTCCTACTACTGCATTCCCGGACGCTTTAGTTGATCGGCGCGAGCTTCCTGCAGATTGAATTTAATCTCGCGCCCGCGCGAGGCAGAGCTGCTTTCAGGCTACTGCTGCACGTTATCCCCGAGGCAGCGACGACCGAATAAACGCATTGCTCGAATATATATCAGAGACCGAGCGACGGCGCGGGTGCAGGCGACGGTAGTCTGTGTGTTTCTCTGCGCGACTGCTGTACGAGTGCAGCGAAAAAATGCTGTACCTACGCATTGCCGAAATTGCTCAGAGTCTGCGACGCATGCCAGAGGGAATTTCCCATATTACATTATTAGAATTGCTTTTGGGAAAACAAATATTTATGAATGTTTCGAAATTTACAATCTCTTAACGCTGAATGTAGAAATATGGAATATTTAAAATTCATATTTTGCAGACAACGCAAGTTGACTGAACAAGAGGAATCACATAACTCAGAGCAAAATCTTGTAATTACGTCGGCCCGCGTACCTTGTACCATACGAGTGAGGCATTACACGATCTCGTTGGCGGAGAATCTTGTTTCGCCACTGTTATACACTAGAATTGAATGTCGCCGAAAGTCAAAAGAGACACCGAGGGTGGAAAACTCGAAAAAAGCTAGAAAAGAACCCTGGGTACGTCCAAAAAAGAAAGTGAAAGAGTTAAGTCTATGTGCAGATGAGGTTGTGGAAAACACGATCATACACTAGTGAAAGAAGTATTGGTCATCAACGGAATAGACGTTGGTGACACATTTTCTTTGGACCGTTAATTTTAATTAACATTTTTACATATTATATGATACGTCGACCCGTACGGACTAGAGCCTCGTACACCTTTACGAGGTCCCACGAACCAATTTAGCGAGCAGATAAAAAGGGGCGAGAAACGATTATACTCCGGTAGGAGTGTGTATATACACATACACGAGGTCCCTTATCATTCCATTAAAAAATATAAATTCCCGACTCGAGTTTCACAAACAACTTCCTCGTCTCCCTTCTCCACGTCCATATCAAATACGCACGAATTTACTGCCATGCATGTCGGTATTACACATAACCCCTCGGCAGCAACGCAGTATTAATTATCCAATATTTTATTCACACTCGCTATAGGGGAGGGTGGTTATGTTCCACCATCACGCGATCGAAGACTCTCGAGTAGCAGCGACGCCACATATACACGATCGCTCGAGGAGAAATGCCAAGGGTACGCCGCAGAAGAAACCGAGGAAATAAGAGATGTAGACGAGGGTTGCGCGTTGCTTATATGCTAGCCTCGACGTCGAAGGAATCGAAATCGCCTAGATAAAAGAGAGACAATAACCGTCACTAGTGCATCGAAAGCTCACTCGCTCTCGAAGGCTTAGGTATTGATGATCGATCTATATCGACTCTCTCTCTCTCTCTCTCCCGGTGTGTCTTTCTCTACTTGTCGCGTATGCACGAACGCCCGTGTGTTGCTGCTGCATCGATAAGTGGAGGAGCTTTGGAGTCGACGATGCTGCTGCTGTTGCTGATGTGATGCGCATTGATGAAACGATGAGGCCTGTGCTGCTACTGCGACTTGCCTTTGGCTTTTAACGAGACAAAGATGTTTGCTGATGCAGCCCGAAGAAACACGGCGCGATTAGAGACGGCAAGCACATACTCGATGTTGCTATTACTGCGACTCGGTTTTCATATTGATCTGTTATTTCTGCAACTTTGATGGTTCGGTGATTTTTCGAAGTGAGTACAAGGATCGATTCCAATATAAAAAGAAGCTGTGAAGTTGTTGCGAATTCTATCTTCGAAGCTTTCACGTGAAATACTTTTCGTTTTTATGGGCAGTGAAATAGAAATTTATTAGCACACTTGCACAACAGCAATGTTTAAATGATAACATTATTTTGCAATCATGGTTAAAATATTTTAATTAAAAAATTTACAAAAGATGAAGACATAAGTTCGAAGAAATGTTTTTTTTTTCTTTTACTTTTAATGAAATATAAATCATAGACCATTAGTATTTTCTCTTTCAGAAATATCGTTCAATAAAACGAAAGTCTGGAAAACCAATAATGGCTGGCTGAAATCAAAGAGTAACAAAAAGTTTTCAGTAGATATTGATGTGAAAATGTTCTACCAAAGAAAAATTAGGACACGACACTTTAGCAGTACTATATCTAATACTCTCTAAATATAGAATTTTTTTCTCATTACGGTCACCCCGACCACTTTATCACTGCATCGAAATTTAACAATTTTTTAAAAATTATTCGGGGTTACAAAAATATTGCTAATAGCGTCACTAAAAATTGAACAAATGCCACATACACCATTCCTTATTACGTAACAAATAACCTGCAACACAAACGTTGACGATTCGTTTATAGCATCTAAATAAGTACACGTAGTCGCCCAAAAGAAAACCCCGTCGCCCGAACAACATTTTTCCACAAAAATATTTCACATTCTCCAGCAGCTTTTTCCTCCGATCTCTCCGCAACTTCCCTTTGATCTCTTCGACTTTTATCTGGATATCCGTAATTTCTCTACAATCTCTCGTTCGAGTCCTCGCCTCTGCCTCCAACTCCCCCACGACGTTGCCAGTCACTCGCGGCGGCAGCAACGTTTCTGTCATGCTCGACGGAGCATTTCATTGAACCGCGAAGCTGCACAATGCGTCCTCGGTTCCATGCAACAGTTTAGTCTCTTCCGATGCGTCGCTGCTGTTGCTGCTGCTGCTGCGTGCCTTGTTTGTGTCTGTGCTTTTACCCTGCACTGCCGCACCAGAGAGATACACGCATGTAACACTCGCACGTATCCCCACACCCCCGATCTCACACACACACATGATTTTGGCGGCATTTTCAGGATGCGCTTGATGTCGCTCTGCCATGCCTGGATGGTTGATTCTCTCTGTCTCTTTCAGTCGAGTGGCTGTATGCGTAGCAGCGCCTCGTCGCCGCCGCCGCAGCCGCGTTTGTTACTTTAATGAGCTAGTCGTAAGCAAGTGCTGCGAATAATTGCACATTGTTGCTTGTAAATTATAACCTTCGCGGGTCGGCGCTATTGAAAGCACAATGACGAATAATTAACTGGGTCGCGACGCACCGAGTGGAAAACTTGAATGGATCGTTTACAAACACGTTCTTTTTTTTTGTAGAAATCGACGTAACTTCCTTTTTCGTAATGAATTAATGATTGGGTAAGCCACCCAATTACGCTTCGAAAGAAGTTTTACCACAGATAATGAATATAGCAAGAAATTTCAATTAAAAAATTACCATTGCAACAAAATTGACCAGCAATGCGAAGAAATTTAATTATTTCAATTAATGTTGACTTTTAATCGTCGCACGTAATGGAATATCAATGATTTATATAAATGAAACGGTATACAATTAAATGTTACAGCGAGCGCTTTACGCTATTAAACCATAAAAAGCCATCGATCGAATGCTAGTCGAACTTTTTTCATACCTCTTTTACAAGAAGAGAAAACTTCGTTAACGAGGCGCAATTTTCGAACTTTCAGATTAAGAAAAATTTTATCGATGATAAAAATTCGATCTTGGGAATTGATTGGATTTCGCTCAAAAACGGAGAGAAATCTGGTATATCGCTTATATAGCTCTAAAATTGGATCGAATAATTCTGTAATAGAAAGCGCACGGCGCGCGAGTCTTACAATTGCAAATCAAGCTTATAGAACGTACGTCATGGATGTGAATTGGTAACGCAAGCTAGACGATTTATCATGTTATTTAGGAAAACGAGCGAAGTATTTTTTATAATGTTTCTTTTCCCAATAATTAATAGGTCCTTAATTCAACTTGTTAATCGAACCTGCTATTCAATTTTTTAACATTAAAACATTTATTAGCGTTAATTTGTAGTAAAAAGATGATATAATAAACTTCATGCTTTTCTCAATCGAAATAAAACCTGCATAGTCAACCAACAGAAATAACATTTATCACCAAAAACATCAACAAATTTCCCAGTAGCACGATTCTCCAAAGCCAAAAGATGCATCATTAACCGATCCATTTTTCGCTTTAGCCAAAGCCAACGGCGCGTGTATAATAAAGTCAGGGCGTAATCGGGTCGTGCGCGATAGCATCGAAGAGCGATTATGAAGGTTGTAAATCGAGGAACGAGAAAAAGTGTCCCCCGCGGGCACGCGAATTCTCATAAAAGCTCGCGTTGGGCAATTATGGATTAAAGATCTCATTAAGCCGTTCATAAGTAGCACGGTTACTACCAATTAGGTCACCGTAAAATTCGAGCACCCAACCAGGAGCACTTCCAAGTGTCGAAATGCGCCACGTCCTCGCTTCACTATCACCACTTCCATCCTCGGCTTTCCTTTACGGCCGAACGAATCCTTCCCCTTTCGCGGGAGCTGAATTTATCCCTCTCCATCCTCTTTTCGGTCGACGTGCTAAATGGCTTTTATAAATGTACAGGCCGCACGAACTTGGCGCGAACGTGTTACTCAGGTTGCATGACGAATCGATTGCGAGGACGAACGTCTTGCGGCCCCCGACGTATACGTGTTCCCTACACTCGCCGCGAATACCCTTGCCTTCCGAGAAATTCCCTATTATTTTTGTGGAATAACGGATGATCATACTTTTCTGGCCATTTATTTTAAGTGGCTTGAGAGCTGTATTCAAGATTTAAAGATTCGAAAAACGTACCGTTATTGTATGAAAGCCGACTAGACGCGTTATAGATAAATATAGCCAGCCTTTAATTCATTATTTACAAATATAAAGTATAGTTATTTAGAGGGATATAATTATTTTCACGGTTTATTCATTACTTTTTTTCACAGCTACTGATTGATACTTCGCTTGCAAAAAATATACCCATCGTATGTTACCCTGACGTTGAGAATCCTTAATCAAAGCTCGTGATCATTATGGAATTCAACACGAACCCATCAGATCTGCTTTTTCCCATAGCTTACCTGTAACAGAAAATTAATGAAAGGGGTTAATATCAATGTACGGATTGATAAATATTCATATTAATATTACACTAAATTCATGACAGATATAAACCAAAATCATATATAAGCTGCTTGCCTAACAAATGGCATCAACGCAAAACATATCCTCCCACCCCAAACAAATCCAAACATCAACAACACAAAACATATCCTCCTACCCCAAACAAACCGGCAACTTCCCATCTTTAATCAAGCATATCCGGCCTCGGGCGCATCTCTCTCTCTCTCTCTCTCTCTCTCTCTCTCTCTCTCTCTCTCTCTCTCTCTCTCTCTCTCATAAAGTTGTCGACAATTCCAAAACCGCTCGACTCTCATATGCACTTCTCCTTCCATCCCGACTATACTCTGCGCCAATCAGTCCAATTCGTCGTCCTCCTCGTCGTTGTCATCCTCGTCGTCGACGTTCCCCTCTTCTTTTCTTTTTAAAAAATCGCTGACGTCGCGACCCTCAAACGAAACCGTTGATTTCCCATTGGAGGGAAAAAAATTCCACTTCTCTCCCTCTTACTCAGTCACTCATTGCGTATACCTTATATAGGTATAAAGTCACTCCCTTTCCCAGCCCTTTCCAAACGCTGCAGTCGACGCCGCGCTATAGCGTTGCAGCGCGGCGCAGAGCCCCGGAATTTCGCATAAGGGCTTAGCGAGCGAAAGAAAAAGATCGAAGATATAGGGAACGAGCGAGAGGAGCTGGTAAAACTAGATGAGGAAACGACAAAGAGATGGAGATTCAGAGAGCAAAAGGAAGAGAGAGAGAGAGAGAGGCAGCGGCGGCGGCAGCGGCGTCGACAGCGGCAGGCATCGATCGCGCAGCTTTCATCCCTTTCAGGCGCCTCTCCACCATCAACTATTTTCCCTTTATCTCCTTCTTTTCCGCTGCTTCCTCCTCCCGGGCGAAACGATCCTATGGATGCCGCCCGAACTGTTTTCCACTTTCTCCCGCCCCTCACTCTTCTCTCTCTCTCTCTCTCCTCTGCCTGGCTCATTTATTATTCCGTCCGGTCTCGTGTTATTTGCGTGCTTTCACTCCTGGCGCTCTTCTCCACGGCGCTTGTAGACAACTCGAGAGGATCCGAAGCTCGCGCGCGCGATCGGCAGCTATCGAGTGAAACGGGGAAAATGCTCTCTTCCTTCCTTTCTTTCTTTCATTCTTTACGTTTTCTCTCCTCCTTTCCCTCTCTCCTTCTTCCTTCTTCTGCTTCTTTTGCAGCAGCAACGACGGCGGCGGTTTCGGCACGAGAAGCGTCTGGAGGATGCTAATGATGAACCCGCGGAGAAAAATCTTCCCGCCACTGACGTACGTAATTAAGTTGGGTTAATTAATTTCGGCTTAACTTCGACCGTAAATTAAGTTTCCACGACGACTTTTTCCCCCTACTTTCTTTCTTTTCCTCCCCTCAGCTGCTGCTCCTAGCGCTCTTGCCCCCTTTCGCTTTACATCCTGCAGGCCCCGCGTCTTATTGTTGACTCCCCCTCTCCCGGTTTGATTTGCAAGCAACCGACTGCGCGCGAGTGCACTTTTCTGTGTCCGACTTCTTCACCGAGGCAATTAGCCCTGAATGCTTTTCCTTTTTTACCAGCTTTTTCGTTCAATTTTCATTCTGGATAAATTTGAAGTAGTCGTTACAGTAACCTGGGTTTAATCATTATCGAAAATTCAACTGTAATATTCCGCATCTTCATTACAAAAACGCTGCCGTTCCCATTTTGTATTTATCCAAGAAAACAGTTAGATTCTTGTTCAACAAGTGCTTACTTTTCACCAAATAGCAATAACCATGCATCAAATGTATTTCATTTTAAATCAATAATAAACTACGAGACGTAATATCGGATGAGGCATAGGATCGATGCGCAGTGGCACAATGTTTATCGAAACAGCAGCGAGAGACAGGGTGACATCATTGTACGGAATTTCAAACTCATTCCTGTCGAATGGCCAGCCGCGAGTGTTTAAAGTGGCTATTGGTGTTGAGGACGCGCAAGCCGCGACGCCCGATGGCATAGCCTTTCGATCGGTCCGAAGCGAGGATCGTCGCGTTGCGGCGGTGAATAGACACGCCAGTCCAAGTGCAACATTTACCGTTTTCTCCGCCGGTTTAGCTCATTTCCTCTCAATTTCCGGTGCCCTTTCAACGGCCCGCGCGCGCTCCTGTCTTAGAGTGCTGTCGCCGCCGCTACTCGCGATGGTAACAATCTCTAAGCGGATTTCCCAACGGGCTTCGAAAACCTTTTTCTTACCGCTGTTTGATGCTTTTAAGAGAACAAGCAGCTCTGCCCGACGACGTGCTTCATATGAATTTTTGCCCCGGGAGCTTAATCTAGACACCTTTAAGTTTACAACGTCGTGGATTATAAAATTGTTACTTTTATAACTTCATTTGGTTATACTAGAGTTGAAAGTTGAAAAGTTGTTATTTATTTGTAAATAAAAACTGTAAATTTGTGTAATATTAAAAGAAAGAACGAGTAAAATATTTGAGAATAATAAGGCAAATAGTTTGACAGCATGAACTGTGAATATATCGTTCAAGTAGAGCAAAGAAGAATAATCCCTTTAACGGTGTGAAAAATTCAATATCCCACAGGAAGGCTAGACAATTCAGCAAAGACGATAACAAGGACTTAAACTTATATATTGTTAAGAACTCGATCGTGTCAGCCTTCGGAGACCCGTAAATCGTTAGCGTCAGGTGTGCCAACGAATGAAAAAAGGAGAAATAAAGCGAAAAAGTAAGTAATGAAGGGTAGGAAAGAAACACGAGGAAAAAAAGAGCTCGAGGCAGATAAAGTACTTTGCCAGTAATTCCCTGACCTGTGAATTGTCGTATATATTCTCTTTTGTTCATTAATAGAAAAATTTGAGAATAAACAAAGCGAAATATCACGTCTATAAAATGATACGTCCAATTAGCATTATAGTATTAAGATAATGTCACTATATTTTTTATCCTAATGACCATAATTCTAATAAATATTCAGCAAATCCTAAAGAATTTCTAGTTTGTGACAGCACGCAGCGCGAGAAACGCATTAAAATTTATAATTTGCAAAGTACAGAAAATTATTCCGAAAAGTGAAAAAAGAAAGCAATAGGGTAGCACTGGCTATATACGGTGGATCGTGGACGCGCGGAGGAAAATTTTCCAAGTTTTCCGGAGAGGTCGTTCATTTTTTTCCGGTCCTGACATTAATTGCATGACTCTTTCTCTTTCCTTTTTTCCTCTCTCTCTTATCAAATGAGCAGGATTATAAGAGAGGCAGCAAAAACCTTATGTGTCTTGAATCTTTAGCCAATGAATCTTTCACTTTTGCGTTGTGTAAATTAACATTTATACGAAATTGTATATATGCTGCGTGACGTTGATAAGTGACCTAGTTAAGGAGTAGAGGTCGAAGCTTTTTTAAGAGTCACGTTTTCAGATGTGTAGGCAAAATTGCAGAAACTCGATTTATTTGAGCCGCTTGGGAAAAAATGCTAAAGTACAATGTTAAAGCATGATTCATATTTTCGAAAGTTTTCAATTTATCTTTGATTTAAGATTATTATTAAACTAACTTATACTTATTTATAAAATCTAGAATAACGTTGCAGAAGATAATTATTTAGTAGATGTACTTTGCTAGGCATTACATTTACTTATATAACTCGAGGTATTTTATGTAACTACCTTTGAAAACTTCATCGTATTATACTGTGCATAAGTTGGGCAGTCGGACGGAATTTTTGAGAGCGCTGTTTGATAAGAAAAGTTTCTAATTTGACTTTTTAATTGACTTCCTGGCATTAACTTAATATAACGAAGTAACTTTATTGAAAGAACGATTATCGCTCTTTTATTTCAATTCATAAAGCATCTTAAAGCATGCAATCAATATGAATTGTTGAATATTAAGCTTAGTAATGCATGTGTACTTTCGTGTGACTAAATATTATACATATACATGCTAATAACGGTATTCTTGAAAACTTTTCTGCATTAAAGAATTTCGTAGATGACATTTGAGGAAATAAAAGATCTTATTATCCTAGAAATTCAAAATTGTACTTTAAAGTCATTTTCAGTATTTCCTAATGCTGAACTTAGACAGTCCAGCAAGAAAGAAGAATAAAACCTATTAATATAATAGTATTACAGAAGGATAATATAGTTTAAATTGCAACACACTTAATCAAGAAAGTGATAACAAAGCGATTAAGCTCATTTTATCAATGTATCAACCCACCCAGAAATCCAGACAGACACCTCAATCTCTATTTTCTCAACTAGCAATAACCATATTCATACTAATGTCTACAGCAGCCCATCAATTCAGGCTGGTAAGCCGATCCCCAAGCTCGAGAAACTCGTTTTTCGTCGAACAAAGGAAACAAAAAAAGGAACTTTGCGCCGACCCAGTTTCTCACTTCTGGGCAACACTTATTCCCCCACAGAGAGAGAGAGGGAGAGAGAGAGAGAGAGAGAGAGAGACCGAGCTAAATTGTTCTCCAAGTGTAAGGGCACTACATCAGTCTAAGGCCTCCTCTTTCTCCAATCCAAAAGAGCGAAAGAGAAGAGGAAGAAGATCCTCGACTCGCGGCGTTATTTTATTCATCGACGGTGCAGAGGAGGCGATTCCTCGCGTATTCAGTCGGCGTATCCACATTCGAATGCCGACCAAGTATTGTTATCCCCCCTAAAGCCATCACGTGAAAGAGAGAGAGAGAGGCTAGAGTGAGTCAGATGGAGAGAGCATCAACCGAAACTGACCCTCATTTGGCTGGCGAATCGCAGACAGAACAAGAAGAAGACGAAGCAACGAGAGGGGAAGGTAAAGAATCGCCTCGAGCGGTTCATTTTGTGCCGAGGAAACAATGCGTGCACGCACGTACCAACACGTAGGCTAGAGGCGCAGCGTCTAAACGAATTTCCCGATTGGCCTTTGTATAAGAAAGGGTGCGAGGTTCCGGCTTAGCTACGCTCTTGTTGTCGTGTGTTCTCGTCAAAGAGCCCGACACGCGACTGCACATTATAAAGTTGGAGCAAGGCGAAAGAGAGAGAGAGAGAGAGAGAGAGAGAGAGAGAGAGAGAAATAGACTCTCTTTATTAATGTCGAAGCCTGAAAATTCAGCGTGCGGTCACTTTGCTAAAGCTGGCACAGGATTTACGTGCAAAAAAAATTCCTTCTACACCAACTTCTCACGCTTCGTTGAGATTACCCTTATATATGCATATTATGCTGGTGTAGCGCTGCTTTTTTCTCCCTTTTTTTTCTTCTTTCTTCTTCTTCTTCTCTCGCTCTTTTAGTTTGCCCGAGCGATGTAATTATCGGGCAAGTTTGATAATGACTTTGCGAAAGTGTGTTCGAGATGTAATTTTGTTTACCCAGAATCTGTCGAAGTTTAGTTTTACCAATCGTTATGGAGGGGTTTCGTTAGCAGGTGTGCGTGATGTGAACTACGTGTGACGCGAATATTTTTATCGTAAAATTCAATGGTGTTTTGTAAATTTCTGTCGATCGTATGAATGTTACCGAGAAACCGAGTTTACAACAGAGTGATTTTCACGTAAATCTTGATTGAGTTATTTGCATATAATCTTAGAGATTGTTTCTTCGAAGTAATATTTTTAAGTAATCGTTTGCTTCTAGCAAATCTATTTATCTTTGATGAATTCATAGATTAAATGCATGTTATAACATAGAGACGAATGAAATTCGTGAAAGAGTAAATCCATATTTCGTATAAGTAATCCAGCGCTTTTCATGGAGAAAATACAAAATACAAAAAAGAAAATGTAGTACATCACAAGATATACGATATAATATATAAAATATACGATGCACCAGAGGAAGGCTTCATTACGCTCGCGTGGAATGAAAAAGAAAAAAGAACGAAACATCTGCCGTAACAACCGTAACCAGAAAAAGTTTCTACGAGAAAAATAAAGAAAGAGCAAATGCGAATGAGAGGGAAGGAAAAGGTGTCGCTGGCTGCGGAGCAATTTCCTCCTTTGACCCGGGTAACGACGGCTTGAAGCGAGGCGGTAATGCGAGGCGAATACAGTTCCCGTGGCTACAGCATCCACCAGCATCAGCTCTTACGTGCGCGCATTATATCCGGCACGACGCCATGACGACGACGACGACTAAGACGACGACTATGACGACGCAGAGATTCGGATGCCATGCTCTACGTATACCTTATACAGGCAGACTTTTCGTAGAGGAGTGACGACATGCGCGAGGGCGGCATATGTAAATATAGGCGTTTCAGGCACATCGCGCGAGCTCGCGGTGCTGAATGAGGATAGGAACGATCTCACCCTGGGGAATCGTTCGTTCGCGAAAAGACGAGAGAGAGAGAGAGAGAGAGAGA
>UELV01174833.1:16501-27666 GCA_900490015.1 Megastigmus stigmatizans | reverse complement strand
ATATATATATATATATATATGTGTATAACGCGTGTATGCGAAGTGTGTAGCGTATCGACAGGGGCAAGCCGAGAAAAGAGTACGTAGCGCTGTCTCTTGAGTGCCGACTGACGAGAGTCGCAACGGAGCGAACTGCTGCTCTGCTGCTTTGCTGTGCCCCGATGTTCTGCTCCGTGTGTTTGTGTGTGTGTGTGTGTGCCTGAGTGTGTATGTGTATGTGTGTTGTTGTGTGGGGGGTCCGAGAGAGAGAGAGAGAGAGAAAAGAGCGTGTAAGGGGGGAGCCGGGAGCCCACTGCATAGGCTCTTTCTGCCTTGTACAGTGTACACGGGGAAAAAGAGGTGGGGGCCATCCCAGTGGGCACCAACACAGCTTGCAATGCTGCTCTGCTGCACACACACAGACGCGCGCGTGGAAAAAGAACGTGCCGGCCGTTGTGTGCCCCCTACTCTCGCGACCAGATGTTTCGAGCTCCCTCTCTCCCTCTCTCTCGGTTTTTGTTGTTTGTCTCTGTCTGCTGCTCTCGTTGAATATTGTAAGTACGCTCTCCTCTGAGCTCCTGTTGTATAGGACGTACATCCATCCGAGCGAATTTTGAATGATTCAAAACATTTCATGATAATAGAGGTCATTTTACAATAATATTGTGGATTTTCTACGTTAACTTACTTGGAATTTCCGTTTAGTTTGTTCTGGAATTTAGGTACATCAAACGGAGTTGCAAAGTCTATAATTATCAGTTTTTAAAAACGGTCCCACAAATTAACAACACGAAATTGTATTTACAAACACGTTCTAAGCATCTGGTATATAATCGACTATTGATCATGTTTACTTAGTCTGACGCTTCTGGAAAGCAGCGATTTAAATAATTTCAAATTTTCATGCAAGACACGAAAATTACGAATCACCCTGGAGATTCTGCAAATAATACTTCTGAGTATCCATAGGCTGGATAGTTTCACTTATTGTGAAGCATTTCTCAAGAATTTCAAACATAATGCACAAACCATTTTAATTAATTGAATCCATGATTCACCCATGATTCAGACATTTGATGCTGCACGTATATTATGTACCGTTTCCTCAGCTTAATCATTATCATTTGCATTATTGTTTTGTACGACGGTGCAAGTTCTTTTGAATTTCAAAACCAGTATCAATATTACGCCAGTCAAATCTGTTATACTTATCATGGGACCAGTTTATAAATTGGAATACCAGCGAGTATTATAAAATTATTATTCCGTAAAGGATTTTTCAAACCTCTTGTATTCGCATTTAAATTCAATGCTACTTTCTGCGTATAGTCATGTATATATATATACACGTATACAGCTTGGATTGCATCAGATCCTTTATTACTGCTATATTATTATGTGGTAAAAGATAACTTCGCCGAGGTATTTGTTGAAGTAATTATTATACCTCCGCGATTTCACAATTCGATCATCGCGCGCATTCTGAACGTTGAAAATTCGTTACCATTTGTCTATACGACGAATCTGTATTGTTGCGCAATGAAAACTTTCATAAGGTCGCCACAATTGAAATCACCTTTTTTTTTATTCTATCCGACTATCGCAACATTTTTATGTAACCACTGATCGCACATTTTATTCTCAATATTAAGTACCGCACGTTTTATTCATTTTTCCGCATGTCTACGCACGACGGCCGCTAACAACCTCAAATTTAATAACAATTATAACCGCAAAATAGTCCCATATCCGTGCGCTAATTCGTGCTTTCGCATGCATATATACGAAAAAACAGATCCCCCGCGAAATTACACGTTCTTCTCGACTCCGAAAATATTAAAACGCACGGCCGTGTATATAATACCTTGTTTTATTTTAAAAAAACCCCGAGCATTGAAATCACCGTCGCGTGGAGCAACAGCAGCAGCAGCGGAGCCGGCGACGTCGATTCTTTTTCTCTCTCTCGTTCGGGACCGCAAGTTCACGACTTTCTCTTTTCCTCTCGTCCAGAGCAGCAGCCGCGGGTTCGAAGCTCTCCGAAGCCGAGTTTTTAAAAGTCTCGTCCCGCAGGCGCGCGTTTCTTCGTCTTTTATAATTTCATACGTTTCTTCGCTTCTCGGCGCCTTTTCTCCGCTGCTTTCCTCTCTCTCTTTCTCTCTGGATGATCGATTTTCTCTCGTTACCCCAGTATGAATATATACATTCGCGTGCAATTATCTGCCGACGTGCTTTTTCAATGTCTGTTTCTTTTCGAATATCGCGGGAGACGCGCGTTTCATTCGTCTCTCGAACGAGAGGAGGCTGCGCTTTTAACGATCTTTAATCGGCATAGTTAATTTGCTTTGTTGGTGTGTACGCGAGGATCATTCTTTTATTTATGTACAACAATTGTATTGGACAATTCATTTTTTGTTGTTTAGATGATATACTTTATTTACATAGATGAATTAATCAGTGGGAGAATGATTGGATTCGATGTAGTAATTGTTGTGTAATGTTTGTGTGGTTTCTCGTTCGTATTGCCAATGCGACCACGCATTTATTTTTAGCCAGATATCATTGAACTGCTTTTCTTTTACGATGTGTTCTTATACCGATTGTGGTTTATTGCTTTATCGTCAAGGTGCGCGCTACTATATCGCTGTCATAAAACTTTACTAATCATAAAAATAATCAATTTCGGTGCAACTGGAATAACCAAGAGATTGGAACGGGTAAACCTCGATTTTAAACAAAATCTAATCTTACTTTTATACAAATCACTTTTTATGCGTGATCTTGGACAGACTTTATATCAATTATTACATATATTCTCTGTAAATGCTATTGTAAAAATGCAATGTATTTGATCATTAAGTATAGTAATAAACCTCCTCCACTAAAAGAAACTGCAATATATATGACTTGGAATTCCAATACTCTCGGTTTCCGATTATTGAAAATTTAGTAAACGAAAAAACAGTACCTAACACTCAAGACGCAGACGATTTCTCATGGTCTAAAAGCGGCCTTTTAAAAAATTTTCAAACGTTCCCGAGCGTTCTTAAAAAAAATGAAACGAAAGAAAAAAATCTCTCTCTCTCTCTCTTCCAACGAAATCGTTACAGATCCTCCAGGATAATCTGTGGGTAGCCCTCAGGATATCATCGCCGGCGCGTATCGCCTCTCGGTCTTTTTAACGATCCATCGCGCGCAGCATAGTGTATAAAACAGCATCGGCTTTTTCCCCGCGGTGCAGCCTCCGCTTCTTCTTCTTCTTCTTCTTCTTCTTCTTCTTCTTGCGTTTCTTTCTCATCCTCTGCTGCAGCTCCTCCGTCTCGCCACTTTTTCCACTTATTCCCCTTGCCACCGCTTTTTTTTTTTTTTTTTCTTGCTTCCTGCGCTAAACCCGACCGTTACTTATACCGCACGTACTACACACGCTTTTACTCGCTCCAGTCTTTTCAAAATTCTAAGGAAACTGCAATGAAATATACAGTCGATTTTTCCCAAGTATAATAAAATATTCTACTTTTTATAACTCGATGCAGAAAGCAATGAGCACGGCGAAATTATTTCCTTATGCGAGTTCGACCAATTCAATATATTTAGCAAGCAATTCTCTTTCTTATAAGAATTGTGTTGTTTGAAAAAAAGGTCTGCTCAGTTTTTATATAGCGAACGCATTCATTCGAAGCTTAAGACACCTTTAAAAATTCTTGTTCCGAAAAAATTCGCTCATTTCGAAACAAGAATTTTTGAAATATTTACTTGAATCTTTGCCAGATGATAGATAATTCATAAGCAAAGTGCACCTGTATTTAGGATTTGCATAATTTATAGTATTTATTTAGTTATTACTAATTGTTTATGGATTATCCAAGATCCAATCGGTAAAACTGTTTTAGTGGTAACAGTAGGACTTTGTACCCCCTTCTAAAAATCAGATTTACCGTCTCCTTTGAAAAAAAACTGCAATCCTTCAAACAAAACACCCATGTAAATCTCGTACGATTGCTTCCCCCGAATTCACAGCCAATTTTCGTCTCTCCACGCGACACTTTTAACATTACAGATCCATTCAAACACATTGGTTTTAGAACAAAATTCATATGCTCAAATCGTATTATGTCGCAGCAGCAACAACCTAACCATACAGAGACTTTCAGTCTAGAGTATCAACGAAAAGCAAGCAAATATAACAAACACACACTGAAAGAGAGGAAAGGAAAGAAAAAGGAAGCGGCAATGATGTAGGGTCCCATTGTGCCGGAGTTGAGAGTCTGAGAGACCGGAAGCCAGCGGCATGTGTACAGTGTGCGGTGATGGTGCCCGAGAGCTGACCGTGAAGTATATAATACCATTACGACGGAATGGCCCTGCACGTCCTCGCCGTAAGTGCACCGATGCGGACAAGACACGTATACGTATATATGGGGACAATCTAGGAATTTGTGGTCGCGATAGCGTTACTTTGGAGGGGGCGCGGAGACACGACAGAGCGAGCTGCAACGAAACGCGATGCTCCTATATAGTGGAATAGTTGCGTGAACGTCACGCTTCCTTGGGATTTGTTGGGAAGCGTTGTAATATGCATACGGGATGTACAGGTATACTGGGATTACATTTATATCTTTGCGCTATGGCGCCTGTTTTAAATGCGGTGAGAACGACTGATGCAACATATATATAGTTTGCGCTCGCAGCTGTATACCTATTCATAAAAATTTCATTGCAAATCAATTCATTTCTTTCAATTTGAAAGTACAAACACACTCGCGGGTCGACGAGTTGAAACAAAGCTATCCGCGGCCAAATGAACATTGCACGCAGTTAAACAAAGCCATAAGCACTTATCATGCCTCGCGCCAACGTTTCCGCATCGTCTCGCTCATCTGCATACAAAATGCGTGCAGTATACATTACATCGTATCAAAATCACCACAGAATTATCAGGGATCACGACGATCCAATCGCAATGTTAACCCTACATAATCCGAATCCCTCGAATTTTGAAAAACCTAGAAAGAAAAAGAAAAAGGCAACGCAACGCATCCAATGAGGTCGCACGGAACGAAAACTGCTCTATATATATAAGCAACAAACATCCGGTGCGTCGACAGTATACACATACTACGCCGAGCCATTGTTTCCCTCGTACTTTTTATCGGAGCAAGCTCTGATAAATTCTGAATCACGCCGCGAAATCAGAAAGCGGAACGGACGCCGAAATGAACGACGGGGAAACGAAAAAGAAAAGAAGGGAGTAAGCCGCGCGCGCGTGAGATACTATTATAAGGTACTTCAGTTTTGGGAGTCGAGCGCGCGGGACGCTCATTTATTGAAATCTGGAGTGAAGGGAGCAATTATTCTAGAGGACACGTGCTCTAGAGGATCGAGCTGATGCTCGACGTGAGCTTTTGATGCCCGCATGTATATACATCGAGGATTCTCACAGCGGCGGCGGCTATAATGGCAGCTTTTAATCGGTTTGTGGCTTGACGATGCTGATTGGCCGTATTGTGGTGAAATTCGATGGAGTGGCTTGTGTATCTGATACTTATATGAATCGAGTGGACTGATTATTATTATCGATCTAATAAAGTTATTTCTCAATTAAATTTTTCTCGAGTTTTAATGTTTTTTCTTTATTTTTGAAATATTCGCTTGGTCATCGTGGAGAATCAAACGTCACTTTTGTTAAAACTATTTGCATACTTTTCACGATTGCCTTGATCTTAATTCGCATTGAGCGATAAGTATTGTTGCTTTCGTTTTTGCAAAAAAAAAAAAAAATAAGATTCATTCGTGTATTTTTATTTCATTTTAGACAATGTATATTTAAATATCTTAG
Source organism: Megastigmus stigmatizans (assembly GCA_900490015.1). Lineage (NCBI taxonomy): Eukaryota > Metazoa > Arthropoda > Insecta > Hymenoptera > Megastigmidae > Megastigmus > Megastigmus stigmatizans. The sequence continues at coordinate 21,854 of UELV01174833.1, read as the reverse complement.
AAACCCCGACTTATAGCGGATATTCGTCTAACCATTTCAAAGGTCACATCTGGCACTTTTTTTGCAGGCCGCATCTGGTATCCCTTACTTAATTATGATATTTTCCTGCTCTATTTTGGCTTGAATAAGACAGTTTTATGAATTCCCTTAACAAGGTTACTTTTGTAGTTAACATACATATTCTGGTTTTTTTGAAGTTCGCTGGATTAAAAAATCGCACATATAGAGTATTTATGGACAATCTTTACTAAAGCTTAAATAACAATTAACATATATTTCAAAATCTAAATGTGGTTCATTCACGAGTTTCAGAAGAATTCGTATCTTTCTAAACTTATTAAATAGTACGGGTACTTAGGATTCATGCAAACATTTACATCGTAAAAGTAAAGTGAAAGTAAAATCAATTGTGGTGAATAAAAATAAACAAAGTCAGAATATAAACACTGTGTGGTAAATACATATTTACAAACATCTCTCACAGCAATCGCTACCCATTACAAAAATTACACACGATTACAACGTGCAACAGCTAAACAAATGTCGGAAGGAACTTAAAACACGATAAGTACAATTGGTCTCTTTGATGAGAAATTTCGGAGCAGCGGCGTTCGCTCAGACAATCGACCTCTAAGGTCGTTTGACTGTGTCGCGCTACTGTAGTAGTCGTGTAGTATAATGCACATTTGAAATTCGAGATACTCTCTTGCCACCTGTTTTTATTGACTTGTAGTGCACTGTTTATCGTGATAATCGAATGCCTACATAATCATATATAGCGATTGATGGTAAACAAAAAGCAAATCATAAACAATTTTCTTGAAAATTTTCAGTAAATTGATAGTACACAACACCATTTTCACAAAATGGTATACGTACATGACTCAAGTGCATGATATAAATTTTCATTTCTCATCTTGATAATCGTTTCCAAGAAAGAAAAAACTGCGCTAAGATGTTGATTACAGATGAAAATGATACGTTAGAAACAGTTTTGAACACTTTTGCAAAAATACTCATTTGTTTGCGTGGCGAAGAAACAGTATAGTATATTCTTTTACGCCATTGCGCTTGTAGGAAGTAAAGTCCAAGGAAATAATGTATTAAATTTTTAAGAGCTCGTTAAGTTAGAAGGGAGTCGACGCAGTGAACAAGCGTACAAAAATCAACAGCTCGAGACAGAAATTCTTTTTGCAATAACGAATTCACAATGGAAGTCGCAACAACTCTATCCCGAGATCACGAGGAAGTAGATCCTCGCTCCAGAATGTCTAGCGCTCCATACACCGAAGGTTAATAATCCTTCCTCTCATAAGGTCCAGACCTCTCGCTTTCCCTCCTTTTCCTTGAGCTCTTTTCCATCTCTCTCTCTCCGTCGGTTTGCCTCACCTCTGCACTACACGCAGCAGCAGCAGCAGCAACGTCCAGGTAGAGTTTACGGCTTTACGTCGACGTTGGACGCATGTATATAATTATCGCGCTATCCTCTTCTCTCCGCTCGGGCAGTTTAACGACTGACGTGTAAATCGCTCGGTTCCAGAGACAGAGACAGAGAGAGAGAGAGAGAGAGAGAGAGAGATAATTTCGGTGGCTATCGGTTGTATATCGGTTCTCGAAAGGTATGCTCCGAAGTATTTTTCGGGGCCTACGTGAGCTTTGACATGGCTCTACTCTGACGGTATACTTTACCGGATTCCTATATGTAAGGGATTTTTTGTTCAGCATTTTTCGAATTGTTTTGAGAATCGAGAGGATGGTATCTTGGATTCCGGATGCTTGGAAGGAGAATAATCCTCTTATCTGCTGGTAGATTCACTATTGTGCTCTAAAAAATGTATTTTAAAAGTGAAAAATCTCACTTCCTCAACTTAAAAATTTAGTGAGAAAATCGTGCGCTTATTTATTACACAATAACTATTATACTTTTAATTATTCAAATTGATTAACTGATTTATAAATTTTGAAAAACCAACAACAACATATACGTTTATTTAAGATAATTAGAATAACATTTAATCTGGATTAATCAATTCGTAAGAATAAATCCAATGATTGATGAGCCCGTCACCGTAATGGATTTGTTAGTAGTGCAAAGATTCTTTTCACGTCTAACGAATGAAAAAAAAAAGTTATAGAAAATTGTACTTAACGTCGAATCCTGTGGATCGCGATACACGAGACTCGGAATTACCACTCATTAATTCTTTCTATACACAAAAACTTGTTTTTCAAGATCTGTATCTGTGTCAGCCAACCTATACGCACTTGTATTATTGCAATATTGAATATTTGATCATCTATGATGTACGATAGCATGTCTCCTATTACCAATTTATTACAGTTAAAAAATTATGTTAGCTTCGCGATGAAAGATCAACATTTAAATTCATATTATCGGGTTATTAATTTTTGGACATTGATTTGAAAAAATTCGATTATTTTCAGAATTTCTCCCTACACTGTTCACAGGAAAAAGGAGTCGCCCAACCGCTTGTAACATACAATCTAACGCAAATCATGAACCTAAACGGCGAGAAAACAAGCCTTCAAACAAGGTCTACAATCACACACAGAGAGAGAGAGAGAGAGAGAGAGAGAGAGAGAGAGAGAGAGAGAGAGAGCATAAGCGCGTCTGTCCTCATCAAGCGCACAATCCACGCATCCGCCCAACGTAAATTCCTCAACTCACTCCCGCGATCACACGTTTGCCCACATTCTTACACAACCCACGTAATCTCTCTCACTCTGCGTAATCTATTTTTGCTCTATGCTAAAAAAAAAGAAAGAAGCAGCGCAAACGCTTCGGTAACGAGCGAATGACATTCGTCAATTAAGTAAACAATCCTATAGTGTCCCCGTACTGGAGGCACGCACTCGCGCACGAGATTCGAGTGTTGCATAGTATATAGGCGAATCCCCGGTATGCCATAGTGCAGTCGCAGGCGGTAACTCGAGAACGCGAATCGCGCTAATAATTGGACGGGCCTTGGAACACGTTGCCATTGCGGGGACGACACTCGATCCCTTCGCTGAGAGGACAATGCCTGCGGCCACGTCTACGATACTATAATCCCCCATTGTTAATGCTCATTGTCGTAGACATCTCTCTCTCTATCTCTATCTCTCTCTCGCTACCGGGCGTCACCTGACTTTTCGCGCGACACATTTTTTCGCTCGAGAGATACGCGAGGCGTACGATGAAGCGCCTTGACCGCGCGCCATGACCTCTTCTTCATTTTTTTTTTCTTTTATTATTGTTCCTAATGCTTTTTGCGAAGGTTTACGAGACTCTATGAGGGATTGCGACAGGCGCCTTGTGTGTTTTTTTGTTGTAGAGTTTGGAATGAAAAACCGGTTTGAAGTCGCGCGCGTATGTGTCGGTCTCGTAAAAAACTAACAGCTCTTGATTTGAGAGGCTGCTGCTGCTGATGTGTGTGTGTGTGTGTGTGTGTGTGTGTCTGCGTGTTGGTGGATTAACGGTACATAGCGAATGCTTGATTAAGATTCTTTGCTTTTTTTTCCTTAGAGGTAGTATGAGTTTTCACTGCGTGGATGATTAAGAGGTTGTTCACATTTGGTTATATAGCATAAAACTGGCGAATCATTGTGCTCGCTGAAAAAGAATGGACTCTTTGATATTTGATTTTCAAGCCGAGATTGCGACTATACGTGTCTGACTTTTTTTCTTTTTCTTTTGGCTCGTGGTAAAGGCAGCTTTTATGTGCCGTTCGTAAGCGAGATTCTGTTTTTGATGGATGAAGCGTGCATTGATACTAGCCGAAAATGATTGGAGACTATTTATATTCGTCGTAAAGACAATATTTCTCGACGAGAATCGCGGCGAGAATACTTTAGAGCGATACGTTTCTAATGAGACTAGGATAGATTATTGTTGAATATATTTAAGAATTTATGCCGTTTGTTGTTGCAAAATTAGATTTTGTTAAGGAAATTTTGATACGCAAGATTGATCATTGTTTCGGACAGTATTTTTTTATAACTAGTTTTTACCTTAGGCAAAAGTACATACCACCGATGAAATCATTAATCATCCATACGTCAAATCAAAAGATAACGTTCATATACTTGAAAAACAATTCAGATTCTAACTAATTAAATTTAAAATATAATAATTCAATTCTCTTATATAAGTGAAAGCAGTTTTCAGCTATACCTTTCCTATAGAGTCTGCTACCTTTCCTATATATAGTATATACTCTAGGCTGTAATATGAATACCGTAAGTTTAAAATTGCGCGATTTTCACGCTCGTAACTCAATTTACCCACGAATTTGGACCTCAGCCTTGGGTACCAATATAGTAATATGATCCTTGAGATCATTAAAGGCAAAATAGATTTTCACCGTTAAACTTTCAATGTCACAGAGCGACGAAATTCCTGCCTTCCGATTTCTACTCAACAATTATGACCCGTCATTACGTCCTACAAAATCTATGTTAATCCTTATCGAAGAAAGTTAATCTATATATGTACGTCATAATATTTTTAAACTCTAGGTACACGTAGCTAAAAACTGGCGAAAGCTACTTAATTATTAACATTAGAATGATTATACAAAATAACGCCTCTACTAAATATAGAGTGAAAAAAATTTAAAGATCTTGTAACGCATTCAGAATTTCGCAAGCAAACTTTAAATTCATGCCTTCAAGGTACTCGCGGACAAGAAAAGTGCAGCGGAATATAAAAAAGTAGCCGATGTCCAAAATGATTTATATATCGCAGATGTCGAGGAAAAAGTTTCTTTCGGCATTAACCTGACACGCATACATACTATGCACGCGATCTTCGAGAGAGGCGAAAACAAAAAAAAAAGTAACTGATTGAAATTTCGAAAGCATATTATATGCACTCGCCACGAATGCATTTGGGTTAAGTTGCTCCAAAGGTATTATACGCATGTCCGTGACGTCAGGCCCTCGACTAATAAATTAAGTTGATCTTTAATTTGTGCAAATTGCGAAATTGTGGATTTAAATTGCAAATTCGGGGCTAACGAATATCTCGAAGAAACTTCCAATCGTCTTTCACGCTTGGAAGATTTTATATTTTTAGCGCATATAAAAACTTACTTCATTTAACGCAATGCGTAGTCTACGTCCAACACTTTTAATGCGTTTTTGTAAAACTGTAAATCTGAAATTTAAAATAAGTATTAAGTAATATGAATTATTTTAACCCATTAACGACCAAGACCCCGAATTTGTAACAATTTTTTCAAGGCTTTTTTTCAACTAAAAAAAAGCTTTGAAAAAATTTGAAAAAGATCATATCCGACGTATTTTGAGCTGTTCTTTCGAATGGTGATACCAATTTTTTGTTAAAATACTC